>JAXGGA010007690.1:0-61164 GCA_038373865.1 Uloborus plumipes | reverse complement strand
AAAGCAGCGAAAAGGAAATATTCAGATTGCGTAGGCGAGCAATCGGTTACTAAAGCATCTCAGGGAGCTGCACCGGTTGCAGCCCACAGCGCGGTTGAAAAATCCTACCCCCGATTGACCACACGTCACGCTGAGCATGAGTAGAAAGCTTTTCAGCCAGCTCAAAGGAGCAACACGCTGTGCAGCGCCTTACGGAAAGTATGAAATTTTTTTTCTCACTTTAGTTGAGGCCGTAAGATTGGCGTGCCTGTGCGTGTGACGAAATCTCCTTAGATGGCCAACTATGGATTTGGTATGATTTATATATTCACTCAGAATCAGAATAAAATAAAAATGTGAATGAAATAATAACTTAGAAGCATATTTTTTGGAAAAACTACTGGGGGTGCTGCAGGGCCGCAGCGACTACGGACGAGCCGCCACTGGGAGGGTGTCAAGAGAAATGTGGATGATCCAAAGAAATACGAGGGGGGGGGGCAGCACCTCTAAAGGAAGGAGAGATCTCTAGAGGAAGGCAGCGCCTCTAAAGTTGATTTTTTTTTTTGTAAAATTTGGCTATAGTATTGTATTTTCACAGTAGTGATTGAATGACCTCTAGAAAATACGGCCTCAAAAATCAACCGGGCAGGTTAACCTGCTTTGCGATTCAAAGATCCATTTCGATCAATCTGAGCCTGCCTTGGCTCTCGGAATCCCAGACCCTTTGATCCCGAGAAAAATATTTGAATGACATGTCTATCAATATGATTTCTGCTTCTGCACAGCAAGCTCTCTGAGCTCTAGGGACAATTAATAATAAAAACAATAAATACACACACGCACACACAAGCTGAGTAACCTTAGATACTTTCAAAACATTTTTTTTTTTTTTAATTCAGAATTGAAAAATTGGGAATCGTGTAAAAGGAGAGTTCTATCTTTATTCACAGTTTATCTCAAGTTTTTCAGTAATTTTTATTTTTAAATTAAGAAAAAAAGAACTAAAATACTTCCGATTGTTAAAAAAAAATTAAAAAATCATAAATTGCCTAAATACCAAATGAGTAATTGTTTTCCTGTTCACATTGAATATTATATTTAACCCATTTTTGCCCAAGTTTTTCAACAATTTTTTTCAATTTTTATCTGCTTAAAACTCTTACTTGGAATTTTTTACATACATTTTAGGCTTAAAATAGTTCGCCGTTGCCATATTTATTAAGTTATTTAACGTCCTGTTTATGGGATATTTTGCAGATAGGTGAGCAAAATATGACCTTAATTGACTTTATTTTTGCAAAGTAACATTACAGAAGGCATCTCTGATCCATTTTAGGCAAATCATTTGAAAATACTTCAATTTTATGAAAAATAAGTTCGCAAAAATAAACTTACTTTTTGTGGCTACCCATGCTGGATCGTTGCTTGACTGATTTGTCTGAAAACAGCTGTCAATAAGTAAACTCTGATGTCCAACTAGTGGTTCTATCTGATTTTCTCAAGAAGAAGGAGTATTTAGCTTGTGAAAAACGATATACCCATTACAGGATTTTGTACGTAGTAACTGACAAGCGTCCCGTTTTTAGGCTACTGGGCTTCAATATGTTAATACGTATGAAAACTACTTGAAATGAAAGAAATTTTAAAAGCCTTAAATACCTTGCAAATTAAAGATATTTTCATGGATTTCACTTTAGAAAAGTTCTTAAGTAAAAAAATGTAAATTTTACATTTAAACTGCCAATATTCAGCATTAAAAGAAGTGTACAACGAAATTTTAAGAAACTTAGAAATCCTAAACTGTACTGCGTAAGAACAGGAACAAGACATCATCAAAAATCATCTAAAAGTGCGTTTTAAAGCTACAATTTAGGAAAATTGCCAAGGATGATTTCCTGCCTCTTATGTAACCAAAGATAGCCTAAATTCGATTTTAAGACTTGTATTTCAAAATTTTCTAATCTCTAAAGTCACCAAAAACTGTCAAAAGTCTTTTTTAAAAGGTACCGTTTGGAAATTTTTCCGTGATGAAAGTTTCAGACTTCCTATTTCTGAACAAATATTACAACAAGAACTAAGTTCATATTAAGTCCGGAAAAATGTGCTTGTCGTTGTGTTTTTAACTTTATTTTATTCACAAAAAATGTTGTTTTGAACATGAATGACTTTATAATTGAGCTTTAGTGTAAAAGGTGACAAAGTGTGTGTTGCCCTCCCCGCCCCTCCCAAGAAAGCGCCAAGCTCTAGCACTGCACCGGGCTCCCCCTGTTTTTACCAAGTTCCAACGCCCCTGACGAGAACATAAAAGAGTGGAATTTTGAATAATTGCTTATACTTTACGAAACATTAACTATTATGGCTGAAAAATATTCTGTGCAATTCATTTGTTTAAAATCAGAATTTAAATTTGAAAATTGGCACTTTTTATGAACCCGATAATTTACAGGAATAAAAAATTTCCCCTCTTTCACAAAATTCTTACGGAGCGATTGAATTCCTTTAACTCTACTCTCGACGCCGACCCCGTATTGCAGTGATTGACCGAGAGCAGCCAAAATGTAATTCTTACATTAACTAATCGGTTTGTTTAATGATATTTATTCAGAAATTCGATCGAGTGATTTACTTAAAAAGATCATTTTTATTATTCAAATTGTTCAGAAATAAAAATATTTAAAATATTTTTTTATGAAAAATGCGAGCATCCATGTAGACTTTAATGCTTAAGGGTCAATCCATGTCAAATCACCCAGGAAAACGGGATTTTGTAACCCATGTCCTCGGATTTTGATAAAATTTGGTGTATTTAATATTTTTATGGTGGTAAGTAACCATATCAATTCTTTTGCCCATATGTGCACTGTTTAAAAAAACCTGAATTTTCAGGAAGATTTTTACTGATTTTAACAGTAAATTTCCGTTTTCGTTTCAAAACAGAACTTTTCCTTGAAAAAACGGAACTATTCCGTGAATTACCAAGTTGGAGAAACAAAAAACGGAATTTACCCGGTTTTGTGGTTGAAATATAACCGAATAAGAGAGTTAAAGACAGTCTGAAGAGACTTGGCGCGTGCGCAGAAACGACGTCGGCAGCATAAATGATTCATAACTGAATCAAAGTGCGCAGCAAAAGTAACGCAAAGTCATCGAGAATTAATATGCATGTTTAAGCTCATGTGAAAGCGACTTGTGTTATTCGATTTAGCATGGAAAAGAGGACGTCTGTGTCTCGTCGTTTGGATTACAAAAAACATCACAGTCGAATGTTATTTTATCGTGTTCCTCAGGACGTTATTATGTGTGCCATTTTGTTTCAATTTGAAAATGCTTCGTCGAAGAGCGTTGACTATTGTTATAGCATTCGAAGAAGAATTATTCCAGGATTCTGCGTAGTTAATCAAATTGACTGGAAAAATAATTTGGATCTTTTCATGTGATTATTCGGTATCCAGCATTTCCTCTAACTCAACATTTTTAAGAAGACTTCGTTTATCGCAATGGATAAATTCAAAATGGGCAACAAAAGGGCGTGTTAGTATATTTTAAAATCTACTCGCTCTATTGTTGCCTTTTTTGAGCAACAGAAATTAAATTTTTATTTAAGAGGTAAGAATTTTTATTTTTGTTACTGCTATTTTTATTTTAATCTGAGTTCAGACTTAACAGTTAGTTATTTCATGATGTAAACCAATTGTGCATTTTAGTAGTTGCATGTATAAACTTACTGGTGCTGAGGGTTAGTAAAATTTAGTGAAATGATTTTTGTAATTTTATATCAAGATTTAAAAGCTTAGTTTCAAAACTTAGCTTTTTTACTTTATGACTTTACTTCGTTAATGTGACGAAATTAATGTTGTCAAAACTACGAAAATGATTGTCAATTTGACGATACTAGGATAAAGAAATATTTCGCTACATTTGACGAAATTCATCCCCAAAAAAATGACGAAATGTTCGCTCGGGGTATATTCTTGGAAGTGATTTCATCAAAAACAAAGAAAATTCGTTAATTTTGAGAGTGCATTTCTGAAAGTGTTGATCACTATGAACACCATAACGTAAATATATATGAAAATAAAGGAAATCAGTAACAATACAGGATTTTTTTTTAAGGAACCACGAATGTTTCAAATTCAGAAAGGAAAAAAAGAACTTTCGGAAGAACTTAGTTTTTATTCAAACATAAGAGAAAATATTTTTAAAAGAGTGCACCTTGTTAATACTTTTTAATTTTTTGAAGTTATGCGCTCAGAAATACTATGCATTGATCATTCCATCTTCAAAATATTTGAGTATTTTATGCGAGATTGATGTAATCTTTTCAAAAAAATCATGTTATTTTAATGAACTAAAATTTTTAATGAAAAAAAAAAAAAAAGCCAATTCTTGTATTGCTTTAGTATTTTTTTTAAAGGCAAGATGTTTAAAAGTTTGAAGTATATGAGCGGATATTTTCAAACTTTTTCTAAAAAACAAAATTCGTAAGAGTTTTAAGTTTACATTTTTGCTCATCATTTTGTCTTATATATCTACTTATATTAAAAACTGAGTATCTTTCTCACTATCTTTCTTTCTAACTATCTTTCTAACTATCTTTCTATCTTTCTATGTCACGCTTCTTTCTCCTGAACGCTAATGAACTGAAAGTCGAACCAGGTACCGATAGATAGGTAATTTTTCAAGCTTCTTTAGTTTCAATTGATATAATTATACGATTTTAATTAGCGAAGATATCAATTAATAAGTAATCAAATTTAAAGCGATTAAGCCTAATAAATGATTAAATATGAAATCCATTGTTGAAACGCGGTTGCCAAACCTATGAAACAGTGATAACAATGATAATGAGAATTTTGAATGAAGGCTTAACTAAATCAAACACGAAACTCATAAGCGGACCACTTACGTAGAATTTTTATCGCTAGCTACTGGTAATATTTTGAAACATTTATTTGTTGAAGAGCCATCTACTTATATTAAAAACTAAGTATCTATGTCTGCTTTTTTTCTTTGAGCGACCTGAACTTAAGCGCCTGTAAGCGAGCCGCCTTGGCGGGGAGTAATTTCTTTAAATTTTTTTTCTCACTACTTTCAGGGCACGAAGTGCCCGTGCAACGCCGGGCCACGTGCGTGGTATGTCTTGAAATCGAATGAACATTAAATTATATCAAATAATATAATTTCAGAATGAGGTAAAAGTTAGAGAGGGGGGACGTTATGCATCAGCATGCCGCAGGAAGCTAATCTAGCTGCCCTGGCAGCTAGTATATAATTATCTGGTGAGCTAGTTTACGCTCCTTTTTTAATTGCTCTATTTTTCTGTTTCTCATTTTCCCATATTTTAATCACCCACATTTTTACGTTATAGGCTTATACCTATACGCTTATACTTATATATGCAAGATGGAAAATTATTGAAATTTTGCAAAATAAACAAGCGCTTTTATAGCAGCTTAATATTAATAGCAAATAATATATGAAAGTTTAATAAATTAGTCCTTTAAGTGGCGCAAAATGTGTAGATTGGAAAAAACAACAAATGAACAAATTGAAATTTTAAGAAACTTTAGAGAAACATTCGAAAATTTACGAAACATGTTTGTTCTTTTTATATGTTTATATTGTTTCGCAAATTTTCAAATGTTTCTTAAAATTTCAATTTGTGCATTTGTTGTTCTACACAATCTACGCATTTTGCGACACTTAAAGGACTAATTTATTGAACTTCCATAGATAATTTGCTATTGATATTAAGCTGCTATAAAAGCGCTTGGGCAATTCCACGATAAGGTCAACCAGATGGTCAAATTTTCAAAATTAATATTTCTAAACAAACAAGATATCATTTTAAAGGTAAAGAGTTGTATATTTTGAAATTCATGTCTAAATTTTGATAACTTAAGTTTTAACTAAGTTACAAGAGGTCAAACTAAGGTCAACATCCAGAGCGTTGTCAAACTACATTTTACGACTCTCAAAGAAGCTCTGTTTTTTCCAAAATATACATACTAAAATTATGAATTAAGACGAATAACTATTTACATATTCAATGTGCAACAGGTGATGTTGCAAAAATGTGTTAGAATATAATTCATTTTGATTTGTGACAGAATTCCCATGGGGCACATTAAGTGTTTTACGTCCGACACCAAAATGTACGATTAATTATGCTGGGCCAATAATTTTAAAGCTACATACATCTGACTTTGTATACAAAGTAAGATCTTTGGTCTCATTGATGTAACCTATTAACATTTTGTGACAAGTAAATATTTTTAATTAAAATCTAGGTGTCGGACGTAAAGAATTTTTTTAAGGTCCGACACCGTTTACGTCCGACACTGTTACATTCCTAAAATAACACTTATTTACAACTGTGATTCTCCATATTTTGCCTTTAATTACAAAGTTAAAGTGAAGCCTGATTAAAAAAATAATAATTTTGACTTTACTGTGCATACATATACTTTAAATTTACTTATTAAATAGTAAATTTTGCTTCAGAATAATACTTTAAAAGTTTTCTTTCTCCTCATGAGACATTTATATTAAGACACTTACAATGCATCACAGTTGTTCTGGGAACTCTTGAATTAATAAAAAGTGTATATACATATTATTGCTTTGAAAAGAACAGCAACCCAACTCTTAAGTATTCATCTAAAGTTTTAAAAGCTAGATCATCACAACACAACTTGTATTCTGTTTCACAAGGAGTCAGAACACATGGATTTCGTAGTTGGATTTGTACAAGTGGATGCTTGCATTTTTTATCAGTGTACTGATTAATATTCATATTTGCTGGTTGATGGTGGTTGATGCCATAGGAGGCACTGTGAAAAAAATCGTTTGGCGCCGCGTTAAAGCAGGAAAAATGACGGTAACAAAAGCGAAGCAATTTTCTCAAATTTCAGCACTTTTAAATCCGAATATGCACATAAAGTATATTCCAGCAAAAAAGATATACACATAGATACAAAGCATTTACATCAGCACTGGAAAGCTGTTTTCCATATTCCAAACATCAAATCTGCTCATTTTGCCAAATCAGTTGGACACAATTAAGTTCAAATTGGTGACATATCACGTGATAACAAATTAAGAATAACGTGATAACAAATTAAGAATCTTATAATTACGGGATCGAAGAATCTGCAGATCTTGATACAGTAAACATCAATGACTGGGTTGTGGTACGCATGATGCCATGCTTTGTCTTGGATGTATCAACAAAAATATTACATTGTAGTATCAGTTATGCATAGCTCTAAAGGTTATGTTAAATGGCTAAGAACTGAGGACAAAATATTTTACAAATTATGGGACATTATAAACGTATTCGTCCTCCGATCCCAACAGGAAAAAGGAGGCAGTTTAAATTTGATGAACCCTTTCAAATGTTAAAAAATAATATGTGTGACCTAGGAATAAAATTTAAGCTAATTTTATCATTTAAAACTGTAATCATTGCATTTAAGAACAACGGTTTAGGTCCAATTCGAAGAGTTTACGTCCGACACCGCAAATTTACGTCCGACACCAAGGTAAAAGTAGTTCCAAGTTCATTTTATTCAAAACAATATCATTAAAAAACTAAAATATGCTTTAATCATAAGTATACTATCGATCTTAGCTGTTTTTGAAATTAAAAGGTAAGCCAATTCGCAGAGTTTCAGTAAATTTTAAGTGAATCTCCAATTTTACTA
Organism: Uloborus plumipes; assembly: GCA_038373865.1. NCBI lineage: Eukaryota > Metazoa > Arthropoda > Arachnida > Araneae > Uloboridae > Uloborus > Uloborus plumipes. The sequence continues at coordinate 53,479 of JAXGGA010007690.1, read as the reverse complement.
TTTGTGCGTTTACGTCCGACACCAACTCTTTAAATCATCTTAATTTCTATTTAAGAGATCTATTTTAAAAAACTAACATGATTTTTTATTCATTATGATGTAGCGAGTATTTTGAATACCAACTTAATCATTTCTATTCAGTTTATATTTGATAAATGGAGCTAAAACTAAAAAATATTTCTTCGTTTTTTACGTCCGACACCATGGAATTGCCCGCTTGTTAATTTGCAAAATTTAAATAATTTTCCATCTTGCATGTATACATATAAGTCAAAGCGTATAGGTATAAGCCTATAACGTATAAGCGAGGATAATAAGAACCGAAAAAATGAAGAACGGAGAATTACGAAACGAAAAAATGCCTAACGGAAAAATGACGAACGCTCCGTTCGTAATTTTTCCGTAAAATCACGGAAATATAATTAACGAAACGGAAACACTCCGGCAACTCAGCTGCCGTATATTTTTTCGTTATTTTCAGGAAATTTTTTTAACAGTGTGATCTGGTTTTTGCTTTACAGGCCGTCAAACTTTTCAAAAAATTGCATTTTCTGTCAACCGCTAAGCCTAATCTGCATGTATACGTATCGCTTCAGTAAATTGTGACGGGTGCAGAAATCTTTCAATATTTCCAAAAATTCTCAAATATGTTGCTGAAAGTATGAGGATTTAATAAAAAAATACTTGAAATTTATATAATATAATTTTGTTTGAATAAAATTTGAATAAACTACGACAAGCATTTTTTTTGTTGTGCAAAACATGAGTTTACTTAAGTGGCATTTCATGAAAAGGCGGAGGTCCTATTCAATAATGGAAGCATTCGAAATAAGCCTGAAGGTGTGTTCTATCATTGTAAAGAATAAAATTAGTGGTTTTTTTCGTTTTCTCGTTGCTGTTGCACAATATACAGTTATACACATTTCAGTATCAAAATTTTTTTAAAAAAGTTTTAGTCATTTTCCTAACCTAAATTTCATTGAAAAGCTAACATACCTTTATTTTTAAGTGTATTTACAGCCCGATTATGCTACTTAAATTCATCTTAATCCCTTATTAAGCAGAAAGAAAAGTGAGAAATAAGTTATGACTCCCAAATTCAGTTGTTAAGTTCAGCAAAATATCAGATGTAGAAAAAAGATGAGCAAAACATGAATTTACTTTAGTAGCTTTTTATGAAGAGGCCGAGGTCATATTCAATAATAGAAACATTCGAAATAAACCTAAATGTGTGTTCTATCATTGCAAAGAACAAAATTAGTGGCTTTTTTCGTTTTTTTTTTTTTTTTTTTTTTTTTGCTATCGCACAATATATACATTTCAGTACCAACATTTTTGAAAAAAGTTCTAGTCATTTTCCTAACTTAATTTTCAATATTTTTTGTGTAAAAGAAACATAGCTCATGCTTTTGTAGCATAAAAACGTATTATATTTATTTTTAACGATTTATAATTGTATTGAATGTGCGAAGAAGAGACAGGATAGCACAATCTTTGAAGAAAAAATACCAATGAAAAATATGAGTTTCCGAATATTATCGGATTGTTTGTCTTTGAAGTGTTTGTGTGATCCTGTTTTCAGCAAATTTAAGGAATATACTGTTTGATATTTTAACGCTCGACTTTCCTTGCATTTCCGACGTCGGACAGTACTTGTTGAAGTCGCGTTATCATGAAATATTCGGAATACTTATTTTGTACATATTCAATCTTCTTTTAAAGAGAATAGTAACATCTTCCAGAATCTTATGTTACGGACCGTTTGACATAGTTATTTCATCTAACATCTTACCATTTCTTGGTTATAGTAAAGATAATAGTCCTTTCTTAGGTAAAAGATAGTCTTGCTTCAATATACTGTTTGATTAGTCACTTATTTGAAAATTTTCAATTTTTTTTCTTTTAAACTCCAATAGCAAGTGTCGAAAGCTGTATTTGCTCTTAACTGGGATGCTGAAATTTCTAGTTTATTTTTATTGAATTATGTCTGTCCGGGGCTCTAGCTTTTTAATTATCTCCTATTATTATTATTTATCAGCGCAAACCAACCTTCCTGATAAGCGAATCCAATGAAAACCAAACAAACCAAAATAGAAAACCCACTCACATTCTTTATCCCTCTTATCACTATAACCCATATTTTGATAAAATAAGAAGAGACATAAAATAAGATAAAATAAGAGATACATGCACAAATGCAAGGAAGGTTGAGTGTTAAAAATATCAAACAGTATATTCCTTAAATTTGCTGAAAACAGGATCACACAAACACTTCAAGGACAAACAATCCGATAATATTCAGAAACTCACATTTTTAATTATTATTTTTACTTTAAAGATTATGCTATCCTATCTCTTCTTCGATCATTCAATACAATTATAATTCATTAAAACTAAATATAATACGTTTTTATGCTACAAAAGCATGAACAATGCTTCTTTTACACAAAAAATATTGAAAATTAAGTTGGGAAAATGACTAGAACTTTTTTCAAAAATGTTGGTACTGAAATGTATATATTGTGCAATAGCAAAAAAAAAAAAAAAAAACGAAAAAAGCCACTAATTTTGTTCTTTGCAATGATAGAACACACCTTTAGGTTTATTTCGAATGCTTCTATTATTGAATATGACCTCCGCCCAGCTTCATAAAATCTACTAAAGTAAATTCATGTTTTGCACATCTTTTTTCTACATGTGATATTTTGCTGAACTTAACAACTGAATTTGGGAGTCATAAATTACTTCTCACTTTTCTTTCTGCTTAATAAAGGATTAAGATGATTTTTAAGTAGCATAATAATAGGGCTGTCAATACACTTAAAAATAAAGGTATGTTTGCTTTTCAGTGAAATTTAGGTTAGGAAAATGACTAGAACTTTTTTTCAAAAATTTTGATACTGAAATGTGTATATTGTGCAATAGCAACGAGAAAACGAAAAAAACCACTAATTTTATTCTTTACAATGATAGAACACCTTCAGGCTCATTTCGAATGTTTCCATTATTGAATAGGACCTCCGCCTTTTCGTGAAATGCCACTTAAGTAAACTCATGTTTTGCACAAGAGAAAAAATGCTTGTCGTAGTTTATGCAAATTTTATTCAAAGAAAATTATCTAATATATAAAATTCTCGTGTCACAGTTTTCGTTGCCATACTCCTCCGAAACGGCTTGACCGATTTTGATGAAATTTTTTGTGCTTATCCAGTATCTATGAGAATCGGCCAACATCTATTTTTCATCCCCCTAAATGTTAGGGGGTAGTCCACTCCTAAATTTTGTTTGTTCGCTCATAACATCTGATCTACTGAACTAAAACAGTATGTGTTATCGTAAATCCTTACTTCAATGAGCGACCCGATGGTCAAGTGGTTAGGCGCGTCAGGTTGAAGTTCCTGATGGAATGAGATCGAATCCAGGTCCGCAAGGGTTTTTTCGAACAGCTGCATGTTTTTTTTTTTTTTTTGAATGATTTTAATGATTGTAATGTCCTTATGCAGGTACATCCCCTCATGGGGATCTACCCCATATTGTTTTATAGTACAAAATGACAGTTTTGGTCGGATCTTTGTTAAAATTGGCAATGGGGTCCTTCGATGCTGTAGAATTTTCTTATGGACGTTTGTGCCATTTTTGGGGGCTTTGAATCGATTGTGGCAATAAATGGTTTTTGATTTGCGGCACTTATATTATTTTTTCAAAAATTATATACACTATCAATTATATTATGTTAATTTTTGTACCTTTATAAAATTCTGTATTTTATACCTTGCATTTACGTCAAATTCAAAGTAAAATTAAAAGTCAAAAATTCTGAAGAAGATAAATATATGTTAAAAATTAAAGTAACTATTTTTGTGATTTTCATATTGGTTGTGACCAAAAAACATCATTACAAACAAATAAAATGTATCAAACACCATGAGTGTTGAGTTATTAGGCAAAATCTGCTGTATAAAGTTTTTTTTTCATTGCTAGGGGGGGGGGGTATGAACGACCATTAAAGTGACACAAATTTTTAAAAAATAAAGGTGGGATCTCCAATTATCTTGCTTCGTAATTTGAACTGTGCAACGGTACGCGATTAGTCATTCAAAAATTAATGAAAAACGTGATCGAAACCAGGGTTTTAACTGGCAAGTTCAGAGGTGAAAATATACTCATACCACGGATTCCTATTATACCTACAGATGTGCCAATTCAATTCAAACGTATTCAGTTTCCGATTAGATTGGCATTTGCAATGACTATCAACAAATCCCAAGGTCAAACGATGTCTGTTTGTGGCTTAGATTTGAGAACACCATGTTTTTCACACGGACAATTATACGTGGCATGCTCTCGAGTGGGTAAACCATCCAGTTTGTTTGTGTTAGCTAAAGATGGACTAACAAAAAATATTGTTCACGCTATAGCATTAAGAGATTGATATTGTTTAATAGTGTTACTGTCGTAATTGTTTAATTAATTATATATAATTTTAAGGAATAAATTATAATAACTTAAAAATAATGTTTGCCTTTTGTTATATTTATATTCCCGCATCGTTCACAGCGCTCCATGCTTATTTAACGCATATACCACATTCTTACATACATACAATATACACATTCTACCGTACATACATACATACATACTTACAATAAGTAAGCTATTTTTTGTCAACACTAGAAATTACTAGGAAATTATTTATATGGCAAAACAACGTTTGCCGGGTCAACTAGTATTATATAAATTTCAAGTATTTTTTTTATTAAATCCTCATACTTTCAGAAACATATCTGAGTATTTTTGGAAATATTGAAAGATTTCTGCACCCGTCAAAATTTACTGAAGAGATACGTATACTTGCAGATTAGGCTTAGCGGTTGACAGAAAATGCAATTTTTTGAAAAGTTTGACGGCCTGTAAAACAAAAACCAGATCACACATGGGCAAAAGAATTCATATGGCTACTTACCACCATAAAAATATTAAATACACCAAATTTTATCAAAATCCGAGGACATGGGTTACATGACCGGGTGAACTGACGTGGAATGACCCTTAAATCAGTTCCTGAATAATCTTACCTGGTTAAAGAATGAACCCCTCCCTCTTTTCTGAAAGCGGGACATAGCTGACAAAACTTAGAAGGTGAAAAAAAAAAAAACTGTTTTTGCATTTGACATTTTCCCCGAGAGTTTTTAAATATTTTTTTATCGAATGCAATAGCGCCCTCCTCCCTTTGGCACCCTCTAGTTCTATGGAGTAATATGTGTCAACACATTTTCTAACTCATTCATCAGTATCAATATTTGTTTTTCCCGAGATATTTCACTTTAAATGTCTGATGGAAGAGTCATTTGCATATCAGTATAATTTTTACTGTCAAAGACTGAATGTAAAAATGCTTTTTTTTGACCATACCTGACCCTTATCTTGTGTTACGCAGATTTTATTTCGAAGTTTTTGGTTCTTTATTTGATTCTCGAGTGAGTGAGTGAAAAGTGCTTCATTTATATTTTTGTATTTTCAAAATTTTTGAGGATTAAATATAAATTTTTCATTCAATATTTTGTACATGATTCTACTTTGTAAGAATGGAAGCCATCTTCAAAATTCATAATACTTTGCTTTTTGAAGGGGTCTAATAACTTCAGTAAAAACAAAATGGGAGAAGCATCCGATTGACTCAAAGCCAAGAGTAGATTTATCACCATTGCCATTAACATTTCAACCATTCGATTACTAAATCATCAAAAAGAATGATTTGATAACCAAGCATTTGACAGTACGCGTTCTACTGCCGAACTACTCAAATGAAACAGTCGAGAAGCAATTTTATTTGATCAAAAAATCGTTCATGCCGTCCAATGTTCGTTCCGCAAGGAGGATAGCGCATTCCTAAAAAATAAAAAATCTCCAGAAGGATGCCTCCCCCCCACCCCTTAAGAGTTTCAATGCTGCGTCAACCTTCCTGTGGTGCACATAATGCTCTAGACTAGGAAGTTTGAATGTTTGCCACTGGCGATCAGAGTTTTAAAAAAAGGGCCGTCACTTTTGCACTTTCAGCTGTCACTTTTTTAATGAAGTATACTTTTATAATGAAGTAGATGAAAAATTGAAGAAAACTAAATGTAACTAAATTGCTCAATATACCAATTTACGAGCTTAGTATTGATCAAAATATTTGTAATATTTAGTTTGTCTCCAAAATAAATGTTTTCAATACGCAATAAAGTTTGAAAAAACCCGCTTTACCGATATAGTGGGTTCTTTCAAGGGGGTCCACCGGAAAAAACCCGGGTGCATTTTTTCGGGTTGGGCCCGCTTTGCCGAAGCCTGCATTGACGGAGCAAACATTGAATGGCTCTTTCGCTGTTTGTAACAGTGACGACAAACAAGTTAAGGAATTGTGATGCTGAAAATGGCGAGCAACTGGCAGAGGACTACATTAATGTGATCAAAAAGAAGAAAAAACGAGAGGGACAACAAACAAAGTAAAAAGGGTAGGAGCAGAAGAGTATTTTCATAGCGCACAATATTTTTGACAAATAAATAAAAACGTGGTCGCCACTTTTCGCGACTGGTTGTTAATTTAAATGAAATGGTCTTCTGCTTAACAGCTTTACCCGCACAGGCTTCTTAGTACAAAGTTTTCTTGTGGGCGGGGAACTAACTCGTAAAAACTTATTTTCAAAGCCAGGAGGAAAATGATAATCGATCCCCCAACCAGACTCAGAAAAAGTTTTATCCTGTCTGCGAACAAATTATCTCTGAAAATTTTCTGCAAAAACTGCAGTACTTCCCGAGAATCTTGTATCACTGCCCACAGCAAGAAAAGTAAAATTATAATGTGTACATTATCGCTATGCAACCATAATGTCTTTTTCCGTTATATTTAATCCTTTTTCAGTACCTCACACACCTTCAGTACCTCTCTTACACCTCAAAATTAGAGTCCAACATGTATGTCGCCAAAAAAGTGTGATAATAAGGAAATGTAGTTCAAAATTATCAAAATTGTCCGCAAACATCGAAAATTTTCTGTGAGTGGTGTTCACATGTTCATCTATACTTTCTCGGTTAGCCCCCAATCCTATATTAGAGGCTTTCTCTGTAACTGAATCTCTCCAGAAGTCAACTAGTCGAGAGGTTGATTGAATCTTGAAATCGCTCGAGAAATACATCGGTACCTCACACACCTTCAGTACCTCTCTTACACCTCAAAATTAGAGTCCAACATGTATGTCGCCAAAAAAGTGTGATAATAAGGAAATGTAGTTCAAAATTATCAAAATTGTCCGCAAACATCGAAAATTTTCTGTGAATGGTGTTCACATGTTCATCTATACTTTCTCGGTTAGCCCCCAATCCTATATTAGAGGCTTTCTCTGTAACTGAATCTCTCCAGAAGTCAACTAGTCGAGAGGTTGATTGAATCTTGAAATCGCTCGAGAAATACATCGGTACCTCACACACCTTCAGTACCTCTCTTACACCTCAAAATTAGAGTCCAACATGTATGTCGCCAAAAAAGTGTGATAATAAGGAAATGTAGTTCAAAATTATCAAAATTGTCCGCAAACATCGAAAATTTTCTGTGAATGGTGTTCACATGTTCATCTATACTTTCTCGGTTAGCCCCCAATCCTATATTAGAGGCTTTCTCTGTAACTGAATCTCTCCAGAAGTCAACTAGTCGAGAGGTTGATTGAATCTTGAAATCGCTCGAGAAATACATCGGTACCTCACACACCTTCAGTACCTCTCTTACACCTCAAAATTAGAGTCCAACATGTATGTCGCCAAAAAAGTGTGATAATAAGGAAATGTAGTTCAAAATTATCAAAATTGTCCGCAAACATCGAAAATTTTCTGTGAATGGTGTTCACATGTTCATCTATACTTTCTCGGTTAGCCCCCAATCCTATATTAGAGGCTTTCTCTGTAACTGAATCTCTCCAGAAGTCAACCACTCGAGAGGTTGATTGAATCTTGAAATCGCTCGAGAAATACATCGGTACCTCACACACCTTCAGTACCTCTCTTACACCTCAAAATTAGAGTCCAACATGTATGTCGCCAAAAAAGTGTGATAATAAGGAAATGTAGTTCAAAATTATCAAAATTGTCCGCAAACATCGAAAATTTTCTGTGAGTGGTGTTCACATGTTCATCTATACTTTCTCGGTTAGCCCCCAATCCTATATTAGAGGCTTTCTCTGTAACTGAATCTCTCCAGAAGTCAACTAGTCGAGAGGTTGATTGAATCTTGAAATCGCTCGAGAAATACATCGGTACCTCACACACCTTCAGTACCTCTCTTACACCTCAAAATTAGAGTCCAACATGTATGTCGCCAAAAAAGTGTGATAATAAGGAAATGTAGTTCAAAATTATCAAAATTGTCCGCAAACATCGAAAATTTTCTGTGAATGGTGTTCACATGTTCATCTATACTTTCTCGGTTAGCCCCCAATCCTATATTAGAGGCTTTCTCTGTAACTGAATCTCTCCAGAAGTCAACTAGTCGAGAGGTTGATTGAATCTTGAAATCGCTCGAGAAATACATCGGTACCTCACACACCTTCAGTACCTCTCTTACACCTCAAAATTAGAGTCCAACATGTATGTCGCCAAAAAAGTGTGATAATAAGGAAATGTAGTTCAAAATTATCAAAATTGTCCGCAAACATCGAAAATTTTCTGTGAATGGTGTTCACATGTTCATCTATACTTTCTCGGTTAGCCCCCAATCCTATATTAGAGGCTTTCTCTGTAACTGAATCTCTCCAGAAGTCAACTAGTCGAGAGGTTGATTGAATCTTGAAATCGCTCGAGAAATACATCGGTACCTCACACACCTTCAGTACCTCTCTTACACCTCAAAATTAGAGTCCAACATGTATGTCGCCAAAAAAGTGTGATAATAAGGAAATGTAGTTCAAAATTATCAAAATTGTCCGCAAACATCGAAAATTTTCTGTGAATGGTGTTCACATGTTCATCTATACTTTCTCGGTTAGCCCCCAATCCTATATTAGAGGCTTTCTCTGTAACTGAATCTCTCCAGAAGTCAACCACTCGAGAGGTTGATTGAATCTTGAAATCGCTCGAGAAATACATCGGTACCTCACACACCTTCAGTACCTCTCTTACACCTCAAAATTAGAGTCCAACATGTATGTCGCCAAAAAAGTGTGATAATAAGGAAATGTAGTTCAAAATTATCAAAATTGTCCGCAAACATCGAAAATTTTCTGTGAGTGGTGTTCACATGTTCATCTATACTTTCTCGGTTAGCCCCCAATCCTATATTAGAGGCTTTCTCTGTAACTGAATCTCTCCAGAAGTCAACTAGTCGAGAGGTTGATTGAATCTTGAAATCGCTCGAGAAATACATCGGTACCTCACACACCTTCAGTACCTCTCTTACACCTCAAAATTAGAGTCCAACATGTATGTCGCCAAAAAAGTGTGATAATAAGGAAATGTAGTTCAAAATTATCAAAATTGTCCGCAAACATCGAAAATTTTCTGTGAGTGGTGTTCACATGTTCATCTATACTTTCTCGGTTAGCCCCCAATCCTATATTAGAGGCTTTCTCTGTAACTGAATCTCTCCAGAAGTCAACTAGTCGAGAGGTTGATTGAATCTTGAAATCGCTCGAGAAATACATCGGTACCTCACACACCTTCAGTACCTCTCTTACACCTCAAAATTAGAGTCCAACATGTATGTCGCCAAAAAAGTGTGATAATAAGGAAATGTAGTTCAAAATTATCAAAATTGTCCGCAAACATCGAAAATTTTCTGTGAGTGGTGTTCACATGTTCATCTATACTTTCTCGGTTAGCCCCCAATCCTATATTAGAGGCTTTCTCTGTAACTGAATCTCTCCAGAAGTCAACTAGTCGAGAGGTTGATTGAATCTTGAAATCGCTCGAGAAATACATCGGTACCTCACACACCTTCAGTACCTCTCTTACACCTCAAAATTAGAGTCCAACATGTATGTCGCCAAAAAAGTGTGATAATAAGGAAATGTAGTTCAAAATTATCAAAATTGTCCGCAAACATCGAAAATTTTCTGTGAGTGGTGTTCACATGTTCATCTATACTTTCTCGGTTAGCCCCCAATCCTATATTAGAGGCTTTCTCTGTAACTGAATCTCTCCAGAAGTCAACTAGTCGAGAGGTTGATTGAATCTTGAAATCGCTCGAGAAATACATCGGTACCTCACACACCTTCAGTACCTCTCTTACACCTCAAAATTAGAGTCCAACATGTATGTCGCCAAAAAAGTGTGATAATAAGGAAATGTAGTTCAAAATTATCAAAATTGTCCGCAAACATCGAAAATTTTCTGTGAGTGGTGTTCACATGTTCATCTATACTTTCTCGGTTAGCCCCCAATCCTATATTAGAGGCTTTCTCTGTAACTGAATCTCTCCAGAAGTCAACCACTCGAGAGGTTGATTGAATCTTGAAATCGCTCGAGAAATACATCGGTCACGCAATTGACATCTTGATTAGTTCACAACTCGAACAGTCCATCGCTTGAGCACTTGGGGGAGATGTGATGATTGAGATCTTGGGATGTGGTAATAGAGAACTTGGGATGTGGTAATAGAAACAGAACCTGGGATGAGGTTATAGAGAACTTGGATGCAAGATGCAATAATTGAGAAATTAGAAATGCACTTCGAGTTCCTGGATGATGTAAATCGAGTTTTCAAATGAGCTGGAATAATCAAGTGATTTGATTATGAGAACTCGATTATGACCATCAACAGTCAAGACAGGATTTGAATCATGCTAAAAATCTAGTTACAGGCATAACAGAAGTTTATTGAAAAATAACCAACTTGAATCAACTGATTGCAGTCAAATTCATTATCCCTTACTCTGTGTAAAATATTCATTAATTACAATTTTAAAGAATAACTTTAAAATTCAAGAGTTGTTGACCGAAAACAATTTAGTAATATTATTATTCAATTGTGTGAAATCATTCCATGAACGGATAAAATAAAAGATATCCCTTTACTTTTTTGAATGATGCAAAAACTAACCATGAATTTTAATTTGAGCATGTTATGTTTCAGATGCTAAAAAAAAAAAAAAAAAATTAAATTAATATAGTAATTTAAAACTGGGTATCTTTCTATCTAGCTATGTCATGCTTCTTCCTCCCCTTTGTAAATCTTTCTCCTTAAGTAGATTCCTTCACTTTTAAGTCAACGATATTCAATTTCACTACAACAGGCGTAAGAATGCATAACTCACCGATTATGAAAAATTTGGTGCCAATAGCTGCCCCTTTTGTCGCAAACGCAATTTTATTTTAGCACATTTGAGTACGATCGCATTAAATATTTATTTTTCCCTTTAAATTGAAAAGTACTCTACCTACAGTAGTTTATCAGTTCCTCCCGCCGGCAATTTTTTCTCTTGAAGCTCGAAAACAGCGCGAGCGCCCTCTGTAAGTTCAGTGAGGAATTCAGAATGTAGTAAAAAATAACGTAGACGATATAGCAGCGATATCGCTTGTACGATGAGAGAACCTTGAAACTTCAAAATCTCGATTTCTCTTATTTAAACTGAAATATTTTCATCTTTCTTCAATTTTATTTATAAACTAGCTTTATACCCGGCGTTGCCCGGGTGCGTATTAATACAACATAGCATTCAGAGAAGATACCTCTGTGCCAAGTGTGATAAATATAAGACAAAAACTGTATTTACATAATTAGCAAACATGAAATATATCCGCATGAGAGTGCCAAAGTTGCATCAATTTTACCCACCAAATTTAAAACATAAACTGTTCATTGTTCCCACCTTTAAAGTAAAAATTATATGAAAGCAGAAATTAATGTATTTCTCGTCTTCTCCCTTACAGACGTAACTGTCGTCGAATTAAAAATTTGAAATTCAAATTTTTGATTATTTTTTTAAAGTCCAAAACTCCGCACATGTGATTTCTAGTGCATCAAAGAACCTCTGGCTCAAGAGTGATTAAAATCTGGAAGAAAAACAGGATTCATGGAAAGTTCACAAAAAAAAAAAAATAGCATCAAGTAAAAGCGAAAAAGTATGAATTTTTTAATCCCCATTTTTGCATAATTCCTCTAATAGGAGGACTAAAAAAAGCTCGCAAAATTTAGAATTAAATATCTGTAATTTTATCAAGTTGCATGCTTAAAGGTTCATGTCGATTACAAATATAGGCCTAGAAAGGCCATTTTCTGATTTTAATGGCCATTTTGTTATTGCAACATACCTCTTATTTGGTTGAATTCAGTCCACGTGGTTGTACAAAAAGTTCTAGGTACAAACTCCCAAGAGAACTTAATTATCACGGAAAGTACACAAAAAAATAGCACCAGCTAAAAGCGAAACATGTATAAGGCTTTTGATCCATGTTTTTGCATAATTCCTCCGATAGGAGGATAAGAAAAAAAAATTTCCGTATCATACATATTTTGTGCCAAATGAGAACATGAATTAGAATGGTTTTGACTTATTTCATGCTAAAATGAAATAGGTGAGCCTTGAAATGAAAATTCATTGTTTTAATTTTAATCTTACTTGGAAAATGCTCATATTTAAATACCATAAATTTTATCAATTTGTAACCAAAAGGCTCATGTCGATTAAAAAAATAGGCCTAATAACAGGCTAGATTCCTATAAAAGGGTCATTTGTTGACATAAAACTTGAATTTGAGCTTTTTAGATTTTTTAAAATTTCAAGACCCCGCCTATGAGAATTCTAGGGCATCAAGGAACCTCTGTGTTAAGTTTGATGAAAATCTGACGCAAACTGTGATACGTCCAATATAATTTCTTGCGATATTGAAACAACGACGTACTATAGAGCGATGAGGGAGCTCTGAAATTTCAAAAACTGCAATTTTTTTATTTTTACAGAAAACTTTCGGTTTTTCTTCAATTTTATTCATGTATTAAGGGTAAAACAATTAAATTAGACAATTGTAAGCAAATACGTCTGTCGTGAAAAATATGTTAGCACTTAAAAATCAAGTGATCAAAAGAGTAATAAAAATAATTACTATACTCGTGTATTAGTACATTGCGGGATGAGAAGATAGGGTATGTATAAATAATGAGATGAAAAATATTGACTTACCGAAGATTGTTTATTCAGACATTTTGAAGACGGTTACAAGTTACAACATTGGAATACATAGAATTTGCCGATGAGCTCATCCTTATGTTGGATCTACAGCATCTAAAAAAATAACTGACTGAGAGTTCAGAGCATGGATTTTAGATTGAGAGTTCGCAGCATAGATGAATATTCACACCTCGCGATGATTCACATATTAAAGTTCACTAAGCCAGGATGGCCTATGAAAACTGGGATCCATTGATTCGCAGGCACTGTTGAACTGGAATTAAATGCACGATCCAGGTTGAGCGATCAGTTGCAAAAATTTAGAATTCGAGCAAATCCGGCAACATGGAAGCTTCAATTGAAGTTCACCAGGTCAGCATGGCCTATGACTGGGATCCAATATCCGGCTCCATCAGTTTTTAAATTCACAAAGATGGAAAATTGTAGTATAATTCTGGGCTATGATGGAGTATTATATAATTACCGAATTTTATTTTTCATCATGGACTTTTTCCTTCCATCTTTTTCGTCTGCTGTTTTCAACTCTCCAACATTCTTTTTCACACCCACGAACGCACATCATGGCACGAGGAGACTTCAACAGGGAGAAAAAAAAGAAACGTGCTGCCAACTTTTTTCCTAGTACCTTGAGTTATTCCACATTCGACGCTGTTGCGCCGCTTAACGATTCACCCAAACATGTACGGTCTCTCCTCTCCAGGACTGAAGCGAGGAAGAAGCGAAGCCGTCAGGCGAAGAGAAGAGTGAAGTGAAGACAACTATTGTTTACAATCAGAACGACAATGTTGAAGTTCAACATTACTTCCTCCCAGCAGAGAAAAAAGAAACAGCATATAATATAAAAATTTCAGTAAAAGCTAAAAAGAACAGTAACCATCACTGACAACAACATAAAATCAATACCATCATTGATCAAAAAAAAGCTAGCATAAAATTGGTAGCATCCTTGATTAACATATAACATGAAATCGGTAAGTCAAGTAAACATCATTCATACACACCCCACTAACAACTCTCGAAAATCACCTCAGATCCAAGGAAAAAAAAAATTATCAACAAATTTTTATTCAAAACAAAACTTTTCACCAAAAAATGAATTATCAATCATTAAATCTTATAATTTTAAGAGAGTATATTTATTTATTTTTTATTATTATTTTTTTTTTCAATGAATAATTTTTCCACATTACCACAGCAACATACACATGATATTTAAAATTCAAGTCAGTGTATAAAAAGTCTCAGCAGTACCAGTCTAACTGAGTTATGAAATAAGGAACTTTATACTTAGGCATAAAAACATATGGCTTGTGAAAATTTTTTATGAAAACCCTATCTCCATCCTTAAATTCAGTGACTTTTCTGCCTTTGAGTTGACTTTTGTGCTGATCGAAAAACTGTTTCCTTTTCAATAACCAAGGCTTTATTTTCCTTAGAAGATTCATTAATTTGTTTGATATATTTGTCGTATTGAGGGCCTACAATGGGATCAGAAAAAATATTCATAGGAGTATTAATTTCCCTACCAAGAAATAGTTGGGCAGGAGAAAAATTGGTAACGCTATGAACACTGGCATTATAGTGCAGTTTAAACAATAGAAGTTTCTGAGACCATTCGAAGGTATTTTCTGAGATAGATGCTATTGACTCTTTTAAAATTCGGTGGCACCTTTCTACCAAGCCGTTCGTCGAAGGTAAATAAATGGATGATTTCCTATGATCTATATTTAAACTCTTGAAAAATGACTCGATTTCATCCGAAATGAAGTTCTTTGCATTGTCGGAAAGAATTACCTTGGGAATACCATAACTTGAAAAATAATCATTCAGACACCTGATAATTACAGATGATGTTATACTGCTTAGGGCATAAGTTTCCAAAAATCTTGAATACTGATCTAGAATTGTTAAAATAAAAAATTTCCCATCTGTAGAACGACACAATTTCCCCACACAATCCATTGAAAGACTCTGTCCACTCACTAATCCAGATTTTGAAATGAATTCAGGTTTTGATTTATTTGGTTTGGGCTTGTTAGCTAAACAACTCTCACAAGACTTACAGAATGCTTTGACTTTTGAAAACATGGAAGGAAAGTAGTACAATTTTTTTCAGAAAATTGTAGGTTTTTTGAGTGCCAAAATGAGGCATATGAGCATTTTCATTACAAGGAGTGACTAATTTTGATGGGATGTAAATTCTTTTGACAGTTTGTGTGTTACCTCTTCTCTTAACCTTAATGCATTTCTGTAAGATGTTATCCTCATTTAAACAAAAATCTTTAGAAAAATTCCCCTCATTGTTTTTAAGCTTACCTATTATTCAAATTACTGTGGCTTCTAACCATTATGACGCACTTTTAGATAGTGGTGCAAATTTATCGCTCATTCAGCAAGAAGCTCTAACAAAAATGAAACAGACTACTAAAATCCATTATGTGTTCAGATCGGTTCGAATCAAAACAATTAATAATGACTATGTTCCTTACTCATCAGCCATAGACCTTAAATTCAAAATCCAAGACAAATGGTTTTCTGGTTTATTTTTTTTTTTACCAATTTTAATTGGAACTCTAATTACAGCATAATTCTTGGGTATGATTTTTTTCACAGGAACAAAATTATTTTGGATTCTGTCAATAAGAGAATTATTTCCGATAAAACCACATTGCATTTTATGACATCAAACTCTAATAAAACTATGAATGTGGTCAATTCTGACGAAAACACTGTTGAATCCTGTTCCAAATTCCAAAATTATAATAAATCTGACAACATAATCAAAATTAAATCTCCCTCTAATCTCAGAATTAAATCTAACTCATTTGAGATTATCAGCCTTAGGACCCCTAAGGAGCTCAAAAACTCTAAATTATTAATTTTCTATCCTGGCAATATAAAAAAATCATGCAGTATGCTGGACTCTATTCATCATGCTAAGGATTCAAATAGCTTTTCCATCATTATTGAAAACACTTCAAACAATGATCTTGTTATTCAAAAGGGTCAGAATTTAGGTTCTGTGCAAGAATTTTTTGAAAATGACATAATACAGTCAACCAATCAAACCGAAGTTTTACAAATTAACATTTAAATATGCAGGAAATTTTGAACTTAAGAAAAGAAGAACTCTCAATCCATGATTTTGATTTAAATCACTTAAATGAATATTGTTTACAATCAGAACGACAATGTTGAAGTTCAACACGTACAATATCGTTTCTTGCGTTATCGAGGCAATGACGTACTATAGAGTTTTAACTACGTACGATATCAGGAAGACGAAAGGATATACGATGATATCGTACGATGACGGATGGATATCGTGTGCTACTACCCAAGTAGCATAATCCCGTTACATCACGTTTTCCCGAAGAGTTGACATAACGTTACTTGTAACGTAAAAAGAGCGATAATTTGTCAAGTTGCATTTCGGTAATGCAACGGTTGCAGAACAGTTGCTTGTCACGGTTTGTCAACGATATTGAAACGCTACATCAATGACATTTTTAACGTTATATCAACCTTTATTTGCAACGTTTCATGACGTTGCAGCAGCATTCGACTTTTCACCGATTCATCAAGATCTTGGGGTCTATTCATGTGACGTCATACTCACGGATCACGTGATCACAATTTGCCGCGAACCTGCTGTTTACATACTGAATGGCTGTCGCGCGCGATGTCACTACGAGAGAAATATGGAAAACGTGCACTTTCAGCCTAAAATTTGCAATCATTCCCATCATTTTTTCAACTAACGAAAGCATAATCCACAGAATGTTAGGTTATATTTTCTCTTTTTTTGTCTACTTTTTTAGCGGTGCTCATAATTTATTTTTAAGCTGATGATATAAACACCTTCGTTAGCTCTATATATAGCGATAGTACAGATGATACAATTTAATTTTTCACACCACAATAAAGTATATGAAGGGTATAATTATAAGGTGAAGTACGAGTGAACATTTGATTAAGCTTGAAACAATGTCTGAAATCATCGTTATCATCATATATTATGTATGATTGTTTACCCTAATACAATGTTGAACCGTTTATACGTTTTTTATGGTAGAATTGAAAAAAAAAACGTGTTGCAGTGCACGTTAAAATGCACTGGACTCTGTTGAGACCGATTTAGCGAACTGATTGAAAACATACAAAAGGAGCTTCACTGTGTATTTAAATCCAATACTTGATATTTCTCTTAATCAAAAATTTGAAATTGTGTAACATGAGATCTGCATTTAACATTCTATTCAAATAATAATTTCAGTGTACTTGTTTTGATTGAACATGATTCATTTTTATTTACTTCAAGCTGAATGAAATTTCGTCAGTTTTTTTTCTTTCTCGAATTCTATTCCTTGTACATATTCACAAACAATGACTACAGTGAATTTATAAAAGAAAATTCTCTTGCAATTTGTGCATTGGCTTTCACAGCATTCTAATTTTCAAATACATTTACTTAATTCTCAAAGAAAACTCTTTTTACTTGCCTAGACTACGATCATTCAAAAGTTTGCAGTATTATTAGGAAGAAAACTATAAAGCAGGAAAATACATGATTGACCGTACCATTTTAGTGGCATAGCAAGACATTTTTCTATGGGGGGGGGGGAGGGTCACACACATTGGAAAATTTTCGAAATAAAAGGTCGAAAGTACGATTTTAGGCCCTCAAATGTGTTTTCATACAGATAATTTTCTTGCTTCATTGGCAAGGTTATGACCCCCCCCCTCCCTCCCTAGCTACGCCATCGCATTATAATTTCAGTGCAGCAAAGTACAGCAAAAAGTGATGCCACAGAACAACAGAACTTGTCACTTTCTCGAAGGAACAATATGTAAAGAATGTACAGTCGAACCTCCATATATCAAACTTCCACATATTGAAATTTTCTATATATCAAACAGAAATCAAATCTATATTTATTACATCGAAAAGCAGTTTCTATATATAAAAAAAATCTCCATATATCGAAATTATTTTTTGGACATAATGGGTCCGTTTATTTGGCAACAAAACGTTTACTTCACAAAAGTTAAAAGCCAGGATTAAAAGAAAGCTGAATTCCGCAAGTGATTGGTGCTCAGGGGTGCACAAACAAATGGGGAAACTTATGAATCTTAGAATGAAGCAATCGAATCGTTTTCAATTTTATGTTGGAACTTGTACTGTAAATTCAAATTTCTGGCTATTCCTCCATTTTTCTGCAACAAACATGATCAGTATAATGTGTGACATAATTTATTCATATTTTAATATTATACAAAATAGGAACTAAACTTAATTTGTTTTGTTTGAATAAAAGTTTTTAATTAATATTAACTGTGTATTCTTGATAAAATTTGAAACTACTTGCAAACTCAATAATCTCTTAAATTTTCTGGAAAAAGAAGAATTAAAAAAAAACTGTACTCCTCCTAAGGCTTACATTGCAGATAACAGCAAGGGGTAAAGTTGAAAACGAGTCGAGTACTATTATACAACCAATATAGTCTTTTTCTTATCAATCATATGTGCACCTGTTTCAATGTTATAAATTGGGATAACCTTAACCTTTAGGAACTGGGCGGTACACATGTTGTACCATAAGTCTTTTTTCTTTATAGGACGGGATTGAAACTTTCACTCGAACCCTTAAGAAGCCGGTGGTTTTATTTTGGCAATATTGCTCATTGGGCTTTGTGCTGCAACTTCTTGAATAAAAGTTACCTCACTGATTTTACTTCAGTGCTGGGAAAAAACCCAATTGTTGTAAATCAGCCACTTCCCTTGAAGAACCACAGATTTCATATTTAGGTTATGCAACAATCAGATAATTTTTTTTTTTGTGTTTCAAGAAAATCATTTCCACCAAAAATAATAAATTTCATCTTCATAATTATCGATGGAGGACTCCCCCCTCTTCCCCCGGTCGTGATGCTCATGGACTACTAAATGTAATGCTTCTTTTTGTTACGTTGCTATAAGGGGATCTGAGTAACATTTTTAGGTTCAAAAAGTGGGTTTCGGGATAAATGTGTTCAAAATATCTCTCCCCCCCCCCACACACACATTTACTGACAACATACATTGCGAGTTTGTGCACATGATCACACAGGACCCATTAGTGAACTCATGACCAGTATGAAATAGTACAATACAGATACATTAAATATAGAACAGAATTTATAGCACAAAGAGCGAAATTACAACCAGGGCAAGGGTGAGAATTACATCCGCCACCCTGTGGTAGTAAGGCTGTGGTGCTGCCAAACTGCACTACTGATACTTCTTGAAATATAAGGTACACAAATGCAGCTGTATGTAATAGTAAGTCACTTAGGGAGAAGGGGGTCTGTAACCTACCTCCATGTCTCCACCTGTACTGTAATTTGTATTGTGACATTTATAATACAGTTACCTTTACATTTTGTTCTTTACTTTAAAACATGAATACATTGTTCAAAAATATTTACTATAAACGCAGGTTACTTTGGCCCAAACTTTCAAAAGGATACAACGCTCTAAGCCAAGGTTTCCTAAACCGTGGTAGGTGTACCATTGGTCGTACGTGATTTACTAGCAGGGCTGCGGAGTCGGAGTGGGATTGATTTTGGACCGTTGGAATCGGAGTCGCTGAAAAACATGTCGACTCCGACCACCTCCGATTTGGATGAAATTTTATGGAGGTGAAAACATATCTTTGAAACTAACAGATACAAATTTTCAGCGTCCAATATCCAAATCCTAAGCATCTAGGATCAATTAAAAGGGCTTCAAAATGGCGTGTCTGCTTTGTGAAACGAATTGCTATGTTTGGGCTTATGCAAGTGAATAAAAATATTTGAATCAAAAATGCAATGTGTTAAAATAAAGTCTGGCCATTTAACAAAAAAACTATTAGTTTCGTACAGAGTCAAATGAAAAGAGCGGCACTTGTCTTTTGCTCTGGAGAAAATGGACTTTTTGAGAGGTCACAATGACCTTCCATGACCTCCAACTGGGATACCCCAGCTTGCTACCCTCCCTAAAGTGAGTCCTGGCTACGACCATGAATAAAAATGGAACTTTTAAAAATGGACTTAACATTTCAACCTTTGTTTAGGGTTTTTCCCTCTTCACATTTGGGAAAAAAAATAAATAATAAAAAAAAGCAGGAGTCGGAGTCGAAAGTTTTAAAATCCCGGAGTCGGAGTCTACCATTTTTTCTCCAACTCCGCAGCCTTGCTTACTAGTTGCTGGTACACAAAAGGCCGTTGTCCGTCAGTACACTTCAAAAAATAAGGATTCTACGAAACAACCACCAGGATCACATTAAATAAAAATATTTGATTATGAGAAGATAGTAAATATTTTTTTTTTTATATCTTTTCATATTTATTAAAATGATTTTATCAGTAACAAAATATGACAAAATAATATATGAATATAAAATTTTGAACAAATGCATATTACGAAAAAGTTTACTTATTATTTCAGCAACTATATATGAAGAATAATGTTTTGACGTATTTCAATGATATTGTAATGATCATTCTATAAATCAATGTTTAACACTAGCCATAGTTTTTAAAAATCCAAAAATACTATCACTTATACGAAATGATCCATGATGTACTGTACAATCAAGTGGTACGCAAGCTTAAAAAAGTTGAGAAATGTTGCTCTGGGCTATCCTTCGGTTTTTTAAATTAATTTCGACAGAATCCCCTAAAGAGCACTCTAAGAAATATGTGATAAAAAGGTTGGCATTCATGTGATTACTTTCAAAACAATTAGGCTGAAAATATTAGATATGTTGTGACTTTTTGGTTCCACGGGCAAAAGTGCTATTAAATGCATTTAGTAAATAATTTTATTGTATTTTTTTATTTTTAAATTCTATCATTTTGGTTTCTCTAGCTCCGTTTCATATTATTCAAATTTTTTACTTTTTTCAAATTGAAATTTCTAACCAAAACCAAGCAAGCAAAGAATGCTCCCTTTTAAAGCTGGGTAAATCGCTATCTCCCATTATCTTCGTCTAGAAATCGTGGGAATTTTAAATGGAATGAAAATTTTAGAGCGGATGGGAAATTTTTTAAGGCTGATCGGTAGAAGGTCGAAACTATGTTTTGCCAAACAAATTGGCTGATTTCCGCCAATAGGGTAGTTTTCGATTTTTCAATTTTATTTTTATATGATAGAGTAACATGTGTGAACATCATCGGCGAAAAAATTTTTGCGATACGATAAGTAGTTTTTTTTAAAATAATTTTTAAAGTTCAAGAAAATGTGACGTCACTCGGCTGCGGAAGAAACGTCATCGGTACTTCCGCCGCGCCTCAGCCGACCGGGAGAAGCGAGGGAAACGCTTGGCTACGTTGAAGACGCACTTGAAGAGTATTAACTCCTCGTGATTTTGGAAGATTTAAATCGCTCGTCGTCTCGAAAATAGGCAAAAACCATCATTGATGTCACTTGAGGGAGATTGTTGGACTGTCCTTTGACGTATCCTGTCTCCATCATGCATTAAAAGGATTATTAAATATCTAAAAATTAAAAATAACTACGCGCTCAAAATGTCCGTAGCGATAACACGGGTCCGTCGCGTAGAGCTGAGGATTGAGGCCGAGTGACGTAACTCGTGACGTATCAAAAAAGCGCGCTTTTGCGCGTCGGATTTTTAAAAATTCATTAAAAATCAATCGTTGTGTTTTAAAATACGGCAGTGGTGAATTTTGGAGTTTTGAGGGTCAAGTAACAATATTTAATGATCAAAATGGGGATTTTGAATAGGTCACAACTACCCTATTGGCTGAAGAATCACATGCTTGGGTTGGTTAAAGAGTTTTGAATTATTGAGGTTCTACTGTGTTCTAGTTTTGCATACAAAATCCATCGGCTTTAATGAGTAAAACATGCAACTGAAGAACGAGTAATTTCCATTGTTGACGGAAATTTTTTCCATAATAATAAACAGCATCAATGTATCATGCTTCTTTCATTATGCTAGCAAATGAGACTCAGATTAGCCTAACAAGAGCATAGAAAATCGATAATAGAAATAAATAGAAAAGCTGTTCTTACCTCTGTGGGTTTGTTACAAAATGCCTGTAGAATATCACACAAAAAAGATCAGCAAAAGAGTATGTAGATTTTAAAGTATACTAACAAACTCTATTGCTGTCCATTTTGTTATTGTTGTTTCATAAAAAGACTTGTAGTTTAATGTTGTCTGACTTCATGTTCAAAGCAATGATGCTTGCTTGAAAACGAGGAAGAACTGCAAACAAAATAACAGGAATGAACACTAAACACACTTAACTTGCACTTCAAACCAAAAAACAAAATGTTTTTTATCAAAACCTTCTCCGATTATTTTCTTACTACTATGCATTCTTAATTCTTATTAAATAAAACTAAATACCAATCAAATAAAAGCTTATTAATACGCTGTTCTCAATGAAAGTATAAATTAAGTACTAAATGCACCTAATTAAATTCAAAAGAATTTGAGACTTAATAAAATGAGGAACATACAGGTGTACTAATTGTGCAATATTAGCAATTTACTTAATGGTAGCAAAGCTGTGCGTTCACTTTCACACATTACCGGCTTTACGGAAACATTGTCAGCATTGTATTTTTTTTATTAAGCCTCGGCGATTTACAATGGACCATCATATGAAATCCTCTGCTCAGAAATGTTCAGAGCAGACCACAGAATGCTCATTTAGCACAAAATTCATCCGATTGACTTTTTACATGCCTTTTATTCAGTCGGTAGATGTTGTAAATGACAGCCATGGAAGCGTATACATTTTTTCACTACAACTTCATTTTCGTTCCCCCATCCGAGAGTCAAACAGAAGATCAGCATGTAAAAAACTTTCTTCCGGAACAAAAATATAGCATGAAAACTCCATAATTTTAAAAGCGAACTTTTCCGATTCTCAGCATTGGTTTTGAAAATGTCGACTTTTCACCGATTCAAAGATTTACAAACATTTTAAATAAAAATTATATAATTGAATGATTTTATTCAATTGCTTTTGTCAAAAAAATATCATCTTTATTCAAACCGATCAAGGTGATCTTTATCGACGTTGATTTAAATCAACGACGATAACACTATTTTAGGGTTACGGACTCTTAAGAAATTTCCAAAGTACTGTTGGGACAACTCATTAACGGCCGTATTCTCAATGCCATCTCAACGCGAAGTTAACACTCGAGTTATCCAAAACCGGTGTTAAGCTAAAACTCGGATTAAACGTTTTGCGTATTCTCCAAGTCGTTTCAAGAGCCGCCTAAGAGATCGGAGTGTTAGTTGAAGTCAAAATGAAACGGCAGTCGCCATTGGCTACAATGATTCACGTGACATTTTCTATTTGTTAACTGCATCCTTAACCGCTTGATTTTGTTTGTTTATCTCATTTTATGCGAAGCGTGCTTCTATATCTTTCCTCTTCTATTTGAATCTTTCGTAAAATAAATAATACGATGACTCAAAAGAGCAACTTTACAGCTATCGAAATAGAAGTACTATTATTGAGCCTAACAGGTTACGAAAAATATAAACGCATAATTGAGTGGTTGCACTCTGTGGTGTCTAGCATTAAGGGGCTGAGCATAGTAATTATACTGTCCACGCACTTTTGCTGGGAAAATTCCACACCATAAACAATCAATTAAAACATTCTATTTCGTGTTTTTAAGAAAAAATAATTACAAGCTTAATTTTACGTCACATTATCTTCTGACCAGTAAAATTTTCTCTTGGCGAGAATCGGGCCATCTAAGATTTACGGCAACCCTTGTGTTATCTCCGTTGCGAAAGAAAACTGTTCGGATAATAAATAAAGACAATATTAAAAGTTAATTTGTTGGCGACTATTTAACAACTTGGCATTCAATTCTATTTCTGTATGTTTACTTGACGGATCAAATTTTTACGTTATTTTGCAGCTTGTTTTATTTACTGGTTTATTCTGCATTTTAATGGCTTTTTTTAAATTAGTTAGCGAATTATTTTTCATTTTAACTGATTCTGAGTCTTGTTTTATTCCTCAAATAAGTCCAATTCAAAATGTTCTACACGATCCAAACGACTGGCGTCCATGTTTGTTTGCGAGAAAAGGATGATGGGAAGGAAATCTACGCTTGACCCACGCTTAAACCGCCGAAGTCGGGGGCTCAAGCGAAGCTCAAAAAAGAGCGTGTTGTGACGCATCTTTTCGCTAAGCTGGACTGGAGAATACGCTTTTTTTTGCAGCCTCGTGTTAAACCTCGCTTAAAACTTAAGCGTCGGTTAAAACGGCGTGGAGAATACCGGTGTAAAAGTTATCCAACAAGTAAATTGGTAAAGATGTCTCCAAGTTATTTACTGTAAGTCCCGCTAGATGGCTGCACCAGCCAAATGAAATAGCTAGCAGAAGTGGAAGTTATTATTGTTTTTGATCTAATATGAATATAAACTTAATTTAAAATAGTAAATACTAATAGTGATTATATCCAAAGTACAAAATGTGTAACATCAGATACAAATGCTGAAATTAATGCATTATTTATAATTTTTATAATTCATTTATAATTATGTATTTTTGATTCTTAACCGAATTGGTTACTTGACTGCAAGTGTAACTGTATGTGTTGTCGATTCGATGAAGCCATGTGGTGTTGCATGGTGTTGCAGGAGGAGCAATGTGTAAAGTAATAAATTCCATGAATAAATAATAATTTTAACAAATCACCTTTTTCTAAGTTAATGCACGCAACCTAAAACAACATCATGGTTATCAAAAGTGGTAACCAACAGTACTAAAATAAGAAAAGCATGTTTTTAGAACTAAAGACAACGAATACTAACCAGAAAGAAAAAACTTCACAAAAAAAAGTAATGCAGCATACATACCTTTATTTGAATCTAATAGACTGATTGAGCAAAATTACAAAATGGAAAACCGATCACGCACAACACAACAGCAGAGACTCGACAATGAAGAATGCAAAGATTCCTGCCAAAAGCGACTAGTTGAGCAGTGGATGTAGCTAGAGTCCTATACGTAGTATTCAGAGTACGGACAACAGGGTATCACTTTTCTATTGGTGGATGCATTGTTGAGTCCGCCGTAGGCTATGTCGCTTTTTCTCTCGTAGCTTTAACATGGAGCGGCCGATAGTAGTGTAAAAAAACATTTTTTTCGGATAATTAAAGGCGAGTAAAACTTTTTTAATGCTTATATTACTATTCTATAATGTCTAAGCTATACGTATGTAGCTTTACTTTAGAGATTCTGCTGGTATTTCTTTAATTATAACGTAGTTAAAATAGAAACATGCTTCCCGGTATGTTATTTAC
The DNA here is from genome assembly GCA_038373865.1 of Uloborus plumipes. Classification (NCBI taxonomy): domain Eukaryota; kingdom Metazoa; phylum Arthropoda; class Arachnida; order Araneae; family Uloboridae; genus Uloborus; species Uloborus plumipes. The sequence continues at coordinate 27,990 of JAXGGA010007690.1, read as the reverse complement.
CATTCTAATACATCATTTTGGTATATTATTCTTACTTTTTCTCTTTGAACCGATAGTTACGATGATAAACTTATTGAAAAACATTACTTTGAGCTAAGGGAAAGTTTAAATTGTGTGAAATTGATTTATTTTCACGAACGCTCTTGTCTTTGCTTTGGCGCGGTCTGTTCAAGCTTGGCGACGAGTGGAAATTGGGAACTAAGCGAGCATAAACATTTTGTGATGTGTGTTCGTTGTTGCGGTTTTTTTTTCTTGTTCTAATGAATGCCAGCTGATTCTGAAACCCAATTCAAGTAAGAATTTCGTTACGATTATTACTTTTCCTGTTTACCAAGTTTACCCTGTTTTGTCCAAGTTGAATTTTTTCTATGCAACATACAAGTACTTGGTGCCGGATTGTTTTTTTTTCTTTTGAAAATATGTGTGGATGAAAGCACATTCTTTTGAAATTGCAGAATTATCAATGTTTGCTTCTGTGTGCTTTATATAAAATTCCAATGGTGAAACTAGCAATGACCACATATGAATTTACTGTAGCATTTGCGTTTGATAGGAAACACATCGCTTTGCTTAAAATTCAGATTTCATTTTTCTATTTCAAAAAATAAGAATTTGCATCAAAACCTGTGACAATTTATGTTTCAGTGTGAGAATTAGTATTTTTCTTGTTTATTTCATAGGCAGAAATGTATTTATTCATCAATTTGAATGTTCCTAGAAACTATAAAACTCCAAAAGTCTCTTCATACAATGAATTTTAAGAAAAATGATGTCATGTTAAGTATTTAGCAAAATTGGTGAACAGCGAAAAATATTTATATGAATTTTTAATGCTTGCTACTTTATTTTGAAGACACTTCATAGTTTGTGAAATGTTTATTACTTTATATTTGTAAAATCATTGAAAACTTGAGTTTTTATGAGAGAATCTATTTTTTATTTAAAATAACTATGAGCTTAGGTAAAACGCATTTATCCCATAGGCCATTTTATCCCATAGCCAATTAGGCCATGGCCTATGGTCACAACAATTTAGGGGCCTCCGAAAATCTAAAATTGTGCTATTCATTGGCTAAAAACAGGGTGTCCGCGCATATGGAAAGTCAGGGAAAGTCATGGATTTCAAATATGATCGAAATTGGTCATGGATTTCAGAGAAAAATGTCCAAAAGTCATGGAAACTGACTGTTTATCATGGATTTTAGCGCTCCGGACAGATTGAAATTTTTCCCGCGATCTCGGAAGAACGAAAACACTTCGCCGTCCTTCGTTATTGGGTGCAATCTGATTTGTCAATTACAATTTCCAACAAGTTGCATTGTGTTGACCAATCAGATGAATTCTCAACGTTAAAACCGTGAGCGGCGAATTTTGTGTAACTGCGCATGTGCGCGGACTCCGTCATCTGATAAAATATGTCCTTGAACGACAAAAAGATAGACTCCATGGTTTTTTTGATGGTTTTTTCCCCGGCATAGGCAAATATGCCTTTTACATTTGGTCTCCTCCCCCCCCCCCCCCCACCCGCTTCATTTGATTCCTTTTTCTTTTAAAACTTGTTTGAATCTTTTCTTTCGAGGAGTTTTATGCAAAAGAAAAACAAATTAAAAAACGATGTTGAATTTTAAAGAATCGTGTAGGTAGGGGGAGGGGCAGGAACTCAACGAGTTCGGTTTTGAAGTCAGATTTCGCCTCACTCATATCAGGATCTAAACTTACAGTAAAATTTATGGACACACAATTCATTGCTACATGAAAGTACGTTTGACGACAAGCACGGTGGGGAGGAGGGTGTCGGTAGGAAAAGATCGTTTTTTGACCTCAAAAGCGAACGGACTTCTGTTGCTGTGAAACGCAGTCGCCATTTGCTTTGCAAGATAGAATATTCAGTGCATACTTTTCCAAACACAAAGCAGAGTTCGTTTTTTTTTTTTTTTAGTCATGGAAAATAGTTTGCAAAAGTCATGGAAAGTCAGGGAATTGAAAAGTCCAGGTTGAGCAGATACACTGTAAAAAAATTTTATTCCACACGTAAGAATTGTAAAGCTTGAGTATAGGGACCCAAAGAAGAATTTGGCCTCAGGCCCCGTGATGTCTTAATCCAACCCTGACCCTAAAATATTTCTTGTGCCCTGTTTTCTTTAAGAAAAAACGAGGCACATTAAATATTTTTATGTGCCTTTAATGCTTGCTGGTAGTTTTAATTAAATTTAGAGGAAAGAAACCATTTAGTATGATTTTCCATTAAATATTGTTTAGTTTATGTATGTAAAATCATTATGAAAATGAATTTTATTGTTAAATTATTTATAAATAGGCTATTGGCATGGAAATCCCATCTCGGTGAACAACAGAACATCTATTGCCATGGTTTGCTGGATGTACATCAAGGACTAATCGTGACGACACAGATTGCATAGTGTAAGTTGATTCGTGTAACTTAAGCTACAGATTCGGTACTGGGCCCATGCCCCATGCTTTTATCTGAATCAAACGTATAAGCTTGCCTCAAAAAATTATAGCCGCACTATCCTGTCTTGGTACTCTGTATTTTATTTTAATAGCTCATGAAGAAATTGGTTTCAGTGTTTTTTGATTGCATGAAAATGTAGGAAATTCTGAAAATTAAATAAAGTTTAGGCATACTTAAAGCAAAAAATCACGACTTGTCATCCTAAAACCCATACTTCCGTTGCATTGAAAAGAGGGTTTCTTGAAACTCGAAACAAGTATCTGAAGTTATTTGTAAATTTTGTGCAATAAAGTGTTGATCAATCTTACTTTAATAAAGATTTTTAATGTTGTAACATTTGTGCCAGTGAACTGAATACTCTACGTATTGCACAAATAAATTTTCTTCATACTAAATTGTTTTAGAAATATCTGTTAATATAAGTTATAAACATTTTTTCCAACAAAAATTGAATTTATCTAAAAGTCCTGTATTGGTGCTCTGAATGGTTTTGACTTTGTCTACCAAACTTTTATCCAGTATTGTTTTGATGTGTAAACATTGTGGAAAATTTTTGTGTGATGTATAATGCAGAGAAATAAATATAAAATAATAGATACAGTTTTTTGTCATTCCTATGTGTTCAAAATTTGTAATACCTTAAATTGCACCCCCCCCCCCAACACTTAATTAATTGCTGAATATTTTTACGTACATCTGATTGAAAATGAAAATTACCACTTCTTAAAATAATTTCAGTTCTCAACTTTATACAAATTGATCTTTGAACCATCAGTGCCCGCTGAGCGACTGAAATGCCTAGGGGAGGGGGAGAAAGGTTACCTTGTTTAAACCTTCTATATGCTTCTGATACAGTAGTTTCCTCTTAATGTGATCACGGTTTATTTTTTTCATACTCACTTGGAGTCCAGAGTTTATTCATTTGTATGAATGTCAAAATTATCACATTGCTTAATGTTATCAGGTTTCTAAAATAGAAATGTTTTTTTTTTTTTTTTAATGACCAGACAACACTTTCGTCTGTTAGATTTTTTTTTACAAAAAATCTGTATTATATCTTACATTTTGAGAGTTTTTGAGTCTGGGAAAACTGATCAAAGTATCACTGCAACTTCTACGTTAATCAAAAACTTACTAGATGTTTACACAAAAATAAACTGATATTGGAGCCTTGTAGTTGATTCACATGAATTAAATTTACAAAATTGTAACAGGATAATATTATGACAGTATTACACACATGAAAATAAGATAAGAGTTTATTCGTTCTATTTTTAAACTCAAAATGTGTTTTTTCATTTTTTTTTTAAACTTAATTTAGAAATTTTTTCTGAATACTCAGTCATTAATTTATGAAAATCACTTTCTCTGGAAGTGATCACATTATTGAGTGGATACTATTGCATTAATTACTCTTTCAAATTTCTTCCTACTCATATTTTAATTTTATTTTTTGTTCAACTGTGAAATATTTAAGATAGATTGAAATCTAGATTAAAAAAAATAAATAACAGTTTTTTTTTTTTTTTTTTTTAGCTTTTGATATCAAGAACGAAATATTGTTGTACTCAAAAATCTTCCTGATGGTAAACTTAATAACAAAACAAAAACGCGCGATGATTTTATTTACTAGTTAGTATTCAGTCACCTACTATTTTTATTTCTTCCTTTTCTTTGGATCAATTAAATACAAATACAGTTTTCGCTGTTTTAAAACCTTAAGAGTATCATTACGTTGGAACACTAATCGTTTTTCAGAGGTTTAAGTTCGAGGAAATACTTTTTAAACTGCTAACCTTTTGCTTTTATTAAAGTTAAAATCAAATTCGAACAAATTACCAACATCACACATTATCGCATTCGTGTAAAGCTTAAGACCTCTCCTTCTCTTGTTCACGCTCACCGTCACACCACACCGTTTGTGACAATTTTTTAGAAATAAAACCCTTGGGCGAGTACGAAGCCAAACTAGCAGCTTCACGGCAACCCCGTTTCTGCTTGTAACCGGTTGTCCTATTCGAACTCGGCTGTTGTCGCTACTCTGAATACTACGTATTCATATAGGACTCTAGATGTAGCAAACAACGATAAGCAACGTGATTTTGCGTTATCTTTCAGCATGTTTGTCAACGTTTCAAGTATAATTAATTTGCCACGAAATGTTGCGTTTCAAAATTTTGCTTTTGTGACGAATCTTCAAAATAGCGTTTTATCACGTGCGTTTCAGTGTTACTTGGGTAGTGACTTGCTTAACATGAGTGATGTATAGGAAGTCGGTAGTTTGTGCAAAACATTGTTGTTATGAGAACATTGATCGTTTAACTCTGGTAGTTTTAGTTTAGTAAATAATACTTTTTTTAAATGATTGATGCGTTGGAAATGAAACATCGGTTCGAAATACAAACAAAACAAGCCAAAACTGAAAAAAGTACGGACCAAAACAACAGTCAATTCTACAAGAAAAAAGAGCAAATTATCGGTAAAAAAAAAAAAAGCAGACGATTTTCTCGACTGAATAACGAAAACCTCATCGGAATCCCTGAAAATCATTTTGCCAAAATTAAATGACTGAAATATATTACTTAAGTGTTAATCTTTGTCATGTAAAGTACAGAGACATTCCAAAAAATGCAATTTTTAACTCTTTTTTACAGTCAAGTTCCGTTTCTGAAATGACAGTGTCGTCTGCTAAATAAGAAACGACCGAGAGACAACCAGAAGCGTTTGGATACTCGCTGGTCGACCGGGCTCACCAGAGAAGTTCCATGACGTCACGACCGCAGCCGGTACAACCGCGCGGTGCCACCGGTGAGGTGTTTCCGAACGTAGCCTTGTTGGATTCTTCGGTGGTGATTTTTCAATATTAAAGTTCTAAAAAATTAATTTTGTACAATTTATAATGGATCGGGGCGATAAAGAAGGTTTGAGGCTTTTTCCCAGAAATGTTTCGAAACTGGAGTCCAAAACCTTTGTAATCAGAATTTGTAAACGAGTATATACATAGTAAAATTGAAGTAAGAAAAATCGCACCTCATTCGAACATTTCTGAATCCGCTGTAACCCCAAGCAACGTGTATGATAGTCCTGGAAAAAAGAGGAGCCTTGCACAGATAAAAAGTATTTGTTTCAAGTAACGAAAGCTTTGAGTGGCATCAGCTATTAAATGTCAGACTGAGGTCAGAAAAGGGAAACCATGCTGGCGAGATGTAAACAAACTCGCAGGCCGAGTTCCCTGCGGTGAATTCAAGGAGAAAGAAAGGTTTCCGCGCCACAAATGTCCGTCTCCACCCCGCGGCCGTCCGACTTCTTCTCGCCGCGCCATCGAAGGCGTCGATGGCAGACGGGGAGTCAGAGGCAGCACAGCTTCTCGCTGGACTTTCCCCAGAGCGTCTGTGAGCCGGACCGCGGGCCGGGGCCGCCCCCGCGGGCCAGGGAGGAGGACCGGACGCTCCTGTACCTGCCCCGCAACCTGTCCTACTGCGAGGTGTGCGCGGACGCGATCCGGGACCACGTCCGGAGGAAGGTCCGGCTGCTAGGCAGCCGCCTGCGCCAGCTCGACGACGTGCCGCCGACCCCCGAGGGTGAGTGCCCCCCCCCCTCTGCGGCCGACCGCGCCGAATGGGACACTTCTCCTGAAAACAGTCATGAGGGGAAAATGTTGATTAAATTGGGTGGAATTGAATCTTTGATTTTTGAAATGTGGCCTGGTTCGCAGCTTGAACTCCCCAGGAATAGCTTGAAATCCTCAGTGCGGAGCCCGACTGTTGTGCATTTATTTGCATTAGTGTTCAGTGGCGGGGTGACCACCCCTCCCTCTCCCCATTTTTTCACCATCGAAGATCGTCTGAGCATTTTTAAGATTTAAATTTTGAAAATTTTCTAGAGATCAGAAGAATTTTAAAGTGACCGAAGGTAGCTCAATGTTATAATTTTAAGACTTTGATTTCAAAATATTTTCTAGAAATCACCTTCCCCTGTTTTCAACGACATTTTTAACCGGCGTTATCAAGATTCCAGTTCACGTGTCTGTATATTTTCAGGAAAGACGACCCATTCACCCGCACATCAATAAAGATAGCGTAAAATTGCATTTTTAAAACGTCAATTTGAAAAAATCCAAGGTCGTCCCTGAATCGCCCTCCGAAATCATTGAAGCGAGTTTAAAGTTGAGTTTCGAAAATTCATCAGCTAAAATCATGTGTGGGGAGACGATCCAAACTCCTATCATGCTCTTTAAGCCTCTCTGTAATAGCTCGAAATACCTTTTTTAATGCTTTCATTTCGCAACACCCTCATGAAAGACCCCAAAATTTGCTAAAACATGTCGAAATTTCTGTTCTCAAAATACCGGTTTCAAAGTTTTTAAGGGAAAGAACCCCATCTTACCCTTTTCTTTATATCATCGAGCACTGCCCAGAGTCCTCCTTCTCGAGACTCCGAAGAGTTCCCGGGAGGGAGTCCGTCGACGGAGTTCCCCGATCGCTCCCGCAGTTCTGAAACATCCGTCGGAGAGGAGAACTGCCGCCCCTCCGTCTGGGCACTCGGTGGCGCCCCTCTTCCCGAAGAGGACGGCCCTCGCGTGCCGTTTCCGGGGAGGGGGCATTCGCGGGGGAGGGCCCCGTGCCGTCGAAACACGTCCGATCCCCGCCGTCTGCGTGCATGGGGCTCGTTTCGAAAAATTCGGGGCGGTTCCGTGGTGACGTGTGACCGGACGCGGACGCTGTGGAAACGCAGAAAAGTTTGACCTTCTGTTCAAAAAGTTGTTTGTTCGGAACGTTTTCTTTCGGAGAGGTGTCCCGATTTCGTTCGTCGTGGGGCGGTCGCTCGTCGCGTGCGGGACGGACGCGTGGGTCGATCGCGACCCGTCGCGTGTGCCTCCGCTCTTCATGTCACTTGATATTTTTGCTGTCGGTGCAGTTTGCCGACAGTTTTACATTTTATCCGGGTCGGCTCGTGGCATTTTTGAGTTATTTTTTTCTTTTTTGGGTGCTCGGTATCGAAACTTCGAGCATGGGTGAATATTATCCTACTTTATATACTTTTGATTAACAATTACACGACACACTGTAATAACCCTCAGTTTTTTTTATGGTTCATTCTCGATGTCACAAAACTTGTTTTGTATATGACGGCTGAAAATTGAAATTGTCACCCACACTTAAAATTTTTGGAAGTGTGAAAAGGATCGGAGCTTGCAAAACCCTGGTACATATAAAGAGCAAACATGCTGGTTGCATAGCGGTACTCTACTAGTATATAATTTTAGTTTTATTGCTGGCAGTGTATAAGACTCGGGAGAAGTACAGCAGCTTTTTTTTTGCAGGAAATTTTAAAGAAGTTATTTGAGTTTTCTGACAATTTTAAATTTTATCTTGGTCTCGTTCAGTCTTAGAAGTAAGTGGTCATTAGGTGCATTTTACCACCAAAAATTTTGATTTGACGCCTAGATTTTTAATCCTAAGTGCCAAATGGGATGCCTACAGTTTTGGATCTTATCGAAGCTTTTCTTTCCTCACTCGTTGAGAGTTCGTGATCGACACAGAGAATAAAATGTTCAAAATTAATTTTAAAATGCAAAGAATCATTTTCTTTTGTATATTTTGAAGGTCTTTTCAAAATGTATGCTGTTGAAAGTGAGCAGCAATGATGTTTACTAAAAAATTTTGTAATATTTACATCACATACATTTGATTCAGTAAAAATGGCCCCGCGTTGGTTTATTTTGTCGCCAAAAAACCCGTAGGCAACAGATCCTCGGCTCCGACGCCGTCGTTTCGCCCTTGTCACGACTCTCTCTTGCAGGTGCCGGCGAGGATCCGATGCGCCTCCCCCATCCCGAAGAGGGACGCCCCCCTCCCGGCCCCGAAGAAGGAGGGAGGAAGGGTCGTGCTGTCGCAGACGTCCCTGGGGCTGGAGCTGGAGTCGATCCGCCACCTGGTGCGGAGGGAACCTGCCGGTGGCCGCCGCCCCCGCCCTGCTGGTTGCCGGCCTTCCCATGCCCTCCCTGGGCTACCCTGTTCCAGGAGCGCCTCCGGGCGGCCAAGGTGTCCCTGCACAGCGTGGGCACCGCGGGCGGCACAGTCCTACGCATCGTCAGCGTGCTCAACGTGACGTTCCACAAGACGGTCTGTCGTGCGGTACACGGTGGACGCGTGGGCCACCACCGCGAACGCCCCGGGCCGCCTACCTGGAGGGCTCGAGCGGCCGGGGACACGACAAGTTCTCGTTCACCCTGCGCTGCGCGCCCTCGGACCCGGGCTGGCCGCGCGCATCCTCTTCGCGGTCTGCTACCGGACGGCGGACGGGGAGGCTTAACTGGGATCAAACAACGCGGGGAGAGAACTACTGCCTCCGGTGGGAGGCCGGGGCGCCCCGGCGGCTGGGCGCCCACGGCTGGGTGCACTTCCTGTGAGCGGCGCCGCCCGCCCCTCTCCTCCGCTCTCGTGTGCACGGAGAGTGGTTCCGTCTCGTCTCGGGGGTCACGAGGCTCGAACGAAAGACACTCGACCGCCAAACCATGCCAAAAATGCATGGAGCGGGGCCGGGGATCCCGCGGAGCCTTCTCCCGGAGCCGGACGTGCGCTACGGAAGGCGCGCATCCGGAGCAGAAACATAATGCAGGAAATCAAACGAAATGAAGTGTACGGGTATCCCTGTATGAATGGGTGCTGATTAGTTTTTAGAGCCAATTGCTCTAGCAGGGACAGAGCATAAAGATGCTCACAAAAGTTACTGGACGGTGTGAACGGACCTGCAATGAAATTTTTGCAGATGAGTGTGCAAGCATCTACATCTACTGAAAAGAGGAATGAAGCATCCTTTAACAGTTGATAAAAAGTAATTGCGTCATCGTAATCGTCTCCGAGTTTTCCGAATCTTCGTTCAAAATTTGCCCAATGAGAAAAATTTTTTGGAGGTCGGGCTGATCTTGTTTCGGGGCTTCGCTGCATTTGTTATTCTCATTTATTGACTTTTTGTGTTGTGGCATTTTTCTTACTCTGTTGCAGCTTTTGACTATGATGAGTTGTCTGTCTCCTTCATTTTTATAGGCTTCAATGAAACAATTAATAATTCTTATTTTTAATTTTGTTTCAATGGGTTGTTTCAAATGTGTTATATTTAGCCTGCAAACAACTTTTTGCTCAACGAAGTGCTCATTTTTAGCTTCAAATATTATGTCATATTTGTCTATTAATATTTTGTTCCATAGATATATAAAATTTAGTAATTCATGCACATTGTTTTTTATGTTCACGTGAAAGGTTGATAATATGAGTTTTTAAGAATCTAGGCATTATTAGATTAATTACAACAGGAAAGTGTATATGCAATGTTTCTGAGCACTGAAATAATTAGATTACCTTGTAATGTTTAACTCTATATCTACCCCGTGGTGCCGGGTTTTGAAAATCAGTAGGGGTGCTCAAACACAGAGTCCAAGCTTGTAGCCAAGTCCAAGGGGTGAACAATGGAAAATTTCAATGTTTCTTTTTTGAAAAATAAGGTGTTTTTTTTTTTTTTTTTTTTTTTTGCTTCAGTGAAATATTTATTCGATTGAAACTTTGATTTTACTTCCGGTTATGACTATGGTATTAATCTTCAAATTCAAAAAATGAACATAAAGATTTAAGCAATGTTTCATCGGAGAATATATTAGTGAGAATCGTGTAATTTGTTCTTTTTGTGATACTAAACTAGTTATTAAAAAAACAAAAAATAGGAAAAGGAAGGGGGAAAAGACTAAATAATAGTTGAAAAAAAGACCAATTTGTACCAATGTTTTTAAACAGTAATAATTTTTATTTTTATTTCTTAATGCTTCCAAAAAGTAAAATTTTTCACGGTAAACCAAAAGAAAAGAAAAAACTTACTTTGAATATTTTAAAAACAATATGAAAAAAAGGTTTTCCAGAAGCACAGAAGAGCTTTAAATTAAATTCGTTAAAAAGCTCGTACTGCATAAAAGAATCATTATATATGCTTTAAGAACTCAACTGAATAACCAAATGCACGTTTAATTTTCATCATTTGTTCTTTTTTTTTACAGCAGAGTGCATGGGTCACCAACGGAGTTGATGAGTGGTGGATTTATACGTAACTGCGAGCCGTCGTGTGGGTCTTGGTGTCGTAACTGCGAGCCGACAAAAATATCTGCGTCAGACAAGGTCGTTTCCAGAAATGGGTTGATCTAAGTTTTTTTTATTCTCTTTCTCCTATCCATGGACATAAATAATGTAAGCCACAAGAAATATCTGCTGCCGTAGATTCAGCCGTTTGTGTATGACTTGCAAGTCTTTTAATCTAATGTTAGAAACTAACTTCTAAATTTATGAACGAAGTGTTCATGCCCGTGCAAGTTTAGGACCTTTTGAAATGGATGATGAACTGCATCCAGGGACTCTGAGGGGCTGAGATATTTGTGGGGGTGCTGGGCAGCCCGTCGCCAGTAAACAGCAGAAAAGATCGAGTGAAGAAAAGGATCAATTACCCAAACAATTTGGACCTCCAAACGAGCCGTTTGGGACGACCAAAAACTACCTTTTCCCCTTTGAGGGCTTTGTTTATTTTTTTGCATTCAGGCCATTTTAGGCTCATGGTTCATTTTATTTCTCTTATTCGTGCCCTAAAATGTTCTCTTTTGCCTATTTATCTGGATATTTTGTATCTTGTGCGTTTCATTCTGCACATGCAAAAGAGCATTCAAAGGGCACTTCCTTTTCAATAGTTATTTTAACAAAACCCTAATCTTGGAGAAAACTCATCTGGGTCCCAAAAAATGTGCATTCTCACAAATTGTATCTTGATAATTTATATCTTATTTGACTGGTGTAATTCATTGCTCTTTCACAATCAAGATCGTTTTAATCAGACAGAAAAACGTCAAGGCATCATTCAAAAAAGAAATTCTTTCTGAATCTTTTCTTCGACTGCAGTTCAACTGGGTAGTTTATTTTTGTTTACATTATTTTATGCGCATGGGAGGTGGAAATAAATACAATAAAAATAAAAAAAATCTGGGATTAACCCAACTGGTGCAATATGCATTCTACAGGGTGTCCACTCCAATCGTGGACCAATAGTAATTTCTAAACCGTTAGAGATAAGCATATAGTTTATTTAGGAAAAAATCTCCAAATTACGAAAGGAATTTTGGGTCTATTCAATGTTTTTCAAAAAATCAAATTTTGAAAGAGTTACGAAATTTAAATTTTTATACAGCCCCCAGTCCTATCAATCATATTTAGTAAAACATTTTTGACACTGTAACGTTTAAAACTAAAAAAAAATCACTCTTCTACCACAAAAATTGACCGAGTTATGACGTTTTGAAAAATCAAGATTTTGCAGGATTTCGCATACGGTCCTCAAGCGATCTCTCGATGACGTCATGAAATCATGCAAAATCTTGATTTTTCAAAACGTCATAACTCGGTCAATTTTTGTGGTAGAAGAGTGATTTTTTTTTAGTTTTAAACGTTACAGTGTCAAGAATGTTTTACTAAATATGATTGATAGGACTGGGGGGCTGTATAAAAATTTAAATTTCGTAACTCTTTCAAAATTTGATTTTTTGAAAAACATTGAATAGACCCAAAATTCCTCTCGTAATTTGGAGATTTTTTCCTAAATAAACTATTTGCTTATCTCTAACGGTTTAGAAATTAGCTATTGGTCCACGATTGGAGTGAACACCCTGTATAATAGGAAAGACAGGGTTGCCACAGGCTACTTAAATGCTACTCTTTTTTTATCACAAGGCGTCTTTAGAGACTTTTTGATGCAAAAACTGACTAAAAAGCAACCTTTTTCCACTTAAGCTACTTTTTTTGGAGACTTTTTTTTATTTTCCAAAGCAAGTTTTTATTCTAAAACAGTTGAGTTTTTTTTCACCCTCTTTGTTGCTTATTTAATATTTTGAAACCCATAATTTTTATTACTCTTCATTCCTATTTCATCATATATTTTCTTTCTTTAAAAAAATCCTTCTAGCCTTTATTATGAACTGATCTGCTCCATTGCTTTTAAACATGTGATATGTTTTATGCCGGGGCGGTAAGAAATCCTCATCTCTTACTCACCAAGGATAGTTTTAAAATATATCTCCCAAACCCTGGTCTTTTCCTAACGTCATGAAGGATAGCCTAAAATTTGCCAATGTCACTTGAATTTGAGAGACACCCCAACTTGAACGACTTTTTATGTCGTTATAGCATCCCTCCTAACAACATCAAAGGTAGCTAACAATCGCATTTTTCATGGTGCAATGTGAAAAAAAAAAAAAATCCGTAGAAAACATCCGAACTTTGACCATTCCCTCGTCATCAACAAAATAGTTTAAATTTTGCGTTTTTTATACTTAAATTTCGGAGAACGTTAGGAGCTCTGACTCCCCTAACGTATTAAACTTAGCCTTAAATAACTTCAATTATGAACAATCTTTATAAGAGACCTCTTTCTATTCAGTAAATTTTACGAAAAATTGTCTGAAATTACGTCAATTTTAATGTTTCACCTGAAGCGGAACCTGAGCTTAAGGTTCAACACCACGAAACCCTTAATTAAAAAACAGGGTCATTCCATGTCAAGTGTCCCAAATTTCGAGAAAATCCCCACTCGACCCCCTCCGATTTTGATGAAAATTTTTTTGGATGTACATATAAGACTTGCATGAAACCATACCAAATTATAGCTCCATAAGCCTTATGGTATAGCCAATAAAAATTATTGAAAAAAGGCCTCTTTTTCGTGTCTTGAAAAAAATGACCAAATCGTCAAGTTTGTGCTTTTATTGCTCGCTACCTAAGACGATTATCAGGCTCAAATTTGGTGATTCTGATCACTGTTTAGGGTAGAATAGCCTACTTGTGTAACAAAAGCTCCATACACTGTAGATTTTTTGCAATTTGCTGCCAAAGTTGGTAAAAAATCGTATTTTGGCAAATTTTGACCATACGTTATCAGCTTGTATCTGCTGAGAGAATGACTTTCTGAAGCTAATTCTTTCCTTGTTTGTAGCCTGATAGTTCGTCCGAAAGGTGTGCAAGTGGCATCTCGATAGCTCAAATAATTGCTGAGTTATGCGAGTTGAAATTCCAGTTAAATTTCTTTTTTCTCAATTTTGTCTCAATTTCAAAGGGCAATATCTCAAAAGGGTCATCTTGGATTTCAATTTTCTTTACATCATTGGAAAGAACACACTTTTTTTAACTAAAAAACGTTATTTTTATTTTTGAGACAAACCAGTTTCAAGGGATATTGCAGGTCAAAAATGTGTACGTCATTCAACGTGAAATCAAAGAAAAAAAGACATAGACCTCAAAAGTTGATGTCAATTTGTTCTATTAAAATTTACAGGAGCTATTGTACTTATGTTCTGATAAAAAAAACCTTTTTTAGATGTTTTTGAACTTTAGTTTTTGTGTGCGCATCCGTAAAAACTCAAGAAATGGCAAAAAATAAAGTTTCGTTTTTAACAAAAATAATTATCTTCTTATCGCTGCTATAAGAGCTTGAGTCTTTTCCTATGTGTTATTTTTAAGCTCCTGAAATAGAATTTCGGATAATATGTCACTTGGCAAGGCATCATTAATATTTTAAATTCATTTAAAAAGCATTGTTTCCTTTTTCAAAAAAAAAAATAAAAATAAAAATAATTAATAAATGAGATAAATAATAAATAAAACAGTTAATATGGTGTGTACGTGATAAAAAATATGTATAAAATAGGACTGCAGAGCCATTTTTCTAATATGCGATAATGAAAGTTTTCGATAGAGTTGAATATTGCAATTATTTCCACCGTGTAAATAAATGATAACAATAGTAAATGAAAATATGATAAGTATTAATTGAAAATCCATTCATTATACTGCCGAGGATGTGTCTAGATATTCAGCCTATGATTGCAATTTGTCCATAAACAAAAATGATAAAAAATGGAAAAATGCTTTTTATGATCTTGAAACATTAATGACCTACAACATAGGCGTAGCATGACCAAAAGTTTTTTTTGGGGGGGGGGGGCACAGGTCTCGAATTTTTGGAGCGTAGGCGGAGCCTTTGCTCCCTCTCCTTAGATTTTTCGTTGGAGGAAAATTCGTTTTTACTTTTCCAATGAATTGCACACATCATTAATCCAACTTTTTTTTTCCTCAGTAACCAGTTACCAGGGGGGATTTAGATTCAAGGGGGCCCGTAGGCCCGTTACGTCCCCCAATCAAGCCCCTTTTGTTTTTAGGAAAATTGGGGTAGCAAAACCGACCATTTGTTTACTTTGTGTGTCTTTTTCGCTGACCCCCCCCCCCCATATGCCTTTTTTCTCTTTTTGATGCCCTTGCAGTCTTTTTCTTTTTTGAATTGACCTAGTAGTGGGATGGGTATCAGAAGAATGATGCAATTACCCTTTTTTAAGTGGAGTGTAGAGTAGAATATTTCCAATGTCACGGGGGTCCGGAGAAATTTTGAAAAATAGATACAAAATTCAGCATTTTGAGGCCTTCTATGAAGTAATTGAGATGACAAAAGTATGAGAAAAAAGAGACTAACAAACACCCTTTAATAGTTAACCATTCGATCTAAATAAGATCGGTTTGCGTTTTGACAAATCGTTGACGATAATCGATTAGTAATCGAAGCATGAGAGAGGAGGGAGGGGGGAGAAAAATACTATACATGAAAACTTTCTGTAATTGGGCATTTCATAAAGTTATTTTAAGAGTAAAACTAACAATCCCATGTGATCTAATCATAATTGTGGCTCATAAACGGAAATAATCTTTCTGATGATTTTTCGTCCCCCAATTTCGGAAAAATTTGGTGCCAAACTCTGAAAACTTTGACGGAGAGCCGGAATTCCTCCATGGCCCCCCCCCCCCCCTTCACCCACATACATGTGTTCAAAGATAAAAGAGGAAAATAACTTCAAATGATATTCTGACGACTAATTTCCTTCAGATTTCATAAAATTTCAGGTTCCAAAGAAAAAGTGTCCAACAAGTTGGGGCCTCGTACACTTGACATGGAATGACCCAACAGCATTTTAAGACTTTGTTTTCAAAACAAATTTTGGCGGATATCCCCGATATTTCACTGTCGTCTTTACTCTGATGTGGCCAAATTCATACTTATTACTTTTGTTATCTTATCTAACCTTCAAAACAATAAATTAATCAAAAATAATTTCTTTGAATTGAACTTGTCTCGTGATTTGTAAATTCAATTTATACCAGGTTTTTTTTTTAATTAAAACTTCATTTATAATCTTTAATCCATTAATGCCTAGCGTCCCTTTTTGTCCAAAAAAGCGTCTGAATTTCCCCAAAATGAACATTTCAACCAAATAATGGTGTTCAATGAGTACCTTGGTATTTTTTCGATTCGTTATTAACAGATTGCAGCACATAACTATTGTAAAGTGTGTTCTGTAGCAGTTTTAATATGATCTTTATCAAAAATGGCATCGTTCACAATCTCAAGAAAAAAAAGCAGAGTTTTCAAAGTGATTCCCAGCTTCCCATTTTATGTTAATTGCTGATTTTATTTCTTCTTTTAAAATGTCTTTTTAAATATTATATCGTAGGCAGAAACAATTTTTAGTAAAAATGTATGTACCCTCTGGGGTCTATCGTAACTTTTAAAGGACGATTTTTCTTTCCTTAATAAAAAAAAATATTTTTTAAATAATTTTTTTTTATTATTTTTCCTGTCCATTATACACTGTTTGTAACCAGTATACAAAATATCTTTGGAAAAAAATGTCATGCATTAATGGGTTAAAGGCAACAGCTACGGGCCATAGTTTCAAGTCTTTGTCCCTCCTGGGAAAAATAGAAGGAACGTCTTCGTTATTACCTTTCCGCAGTAAAATCCTATTTCCGGAGTTGCAAGTAAATAAGAGTAAGACTGCCTGAGATCGAACTGTTCAGAAACTATTTGAACGTAGTGTATTTTTCAAAATATATTGGTTTTCAAACAAAATGCTGAAAACGGTGCATTTTTATTTCAAACCGTGTTGTTCTTATTTACCTCAGAAATGGTTCACTCCTTTAATGGACCCATTCTAGGCACTTTGTTGTTACTAACACAGCTTTTCAGAGGGGGGAAAATGCCCACTTTAAAAAAAAATTATCTTAAAGAAAAAAAAGCGTAAGTTTTTTTTACTCTATTGTCATTTTTCAACTATCTGTTTGGGCTGTTTCTGACCGATTTAACTATCTGTTATAGAGTTAAATCGGTCAGGAACAGTGGCGTATATAGGTTTTTATTTTGGAGGGGACCCATATACCCACGCTTACCCCCCCCCCCCACCAAACTTTTTTTTTTTTTTTGTAATTATTGTAAGGTTCGAAAAAAATTTTCAAAATTGAAGTAAAATGGTGTGATTTCTGGTATAGATAGGGAATAAGGGTGTTTTCGGTTCCCTCCGAAACATTTTTTTTTTTTAATTGAAGTTAATTTTAGGCTATCTTTGATGACGTTAGAGGTTCGGCACTCCTCTTGGAAACTTACTGAAACTAATGCTCTGGATGAGCAATTTTAGGCTATCTTTGTTGACGTTAAGGGAGTTATGAAGACTCGAGGCTTGAAATATTTCGACACTGCAGCACAACTCAGGATATGTTTGGTTATGATAGAGTAAAGGAGAACGAGAGGAAGTTCCATTCTGATTTTTTTTTTTTTTTTAACTTAAGCGCATTTCAAGTAATCTTCGAGAAGGAAGAGTTCAGAAATCCTCCGCTGAAAGATTTTCGAAATATAGAAACGCAATTACGGATTCTCTTTAGAGACGTTAAGAGACAAGGGGTAGTTAGGGGCCTCCCTCTGAAATTTTTCAAAATTGCAATCTTAACCGTGAAATTTTAGACCATCTTTTGGTAGTAACTAGGGATGCACCGATAAGCAAATTGGCCGATTACCGATTAATCGGCTGTTGATAATTGGCTGAGCCGATTAATGATAAGGATAATTGGTTTTCTACTACCAATTTTACCATTACTGTTTTTTATCTTATACGTTTCCAAGTTGAGAAATAGTAATTTCTTTCTGGGAGAAGATTTTTTTCCATTTTCCTAGTTTTCACAAAATAATTTAACTATAAATAATAATATTTATCAAGTTTCTTAGAACCAATTTTCATATTAGTGTCAATAATATTATTAACACATTGTTAGTTTCATATACACTGGCGGAAAAAAAAAAATCCCAACACCAAAAAAAAAATTACTGTAGAGTAATGAAATTTGGGTAATGCAATTGTCTAGTTAACATGTTTAATTGATTAAATGTACAAAATCACTGGCTAATTTAAGCTCAAGAAAATGCTGTGCAAATGTGAAATTATGTTAATTTAATAGAGGGTGTAACCTCCAGAATTTTGAAGGCAAGTCTTCAAACGTGCATGCATTATGTCATACAGATGCCAAATGTCACTTTGTGGTATGGAGTCCCATGCTTGTTGCACTTGTTGTGTCAATACTAGGACCGTCATTGCTGACTGTGGATGATGCTCGAGGTGCCGTCCAATGATGTCCCACACGTTATCAATTGGAGACAGACCTTGTGATTTTGCAGGTCATGGTAACATGTCAGCACTCTGTAGAGCACGCAGCGATGTGAGGGCGAGCATTATCCTGTTGGAAAACTCCCCCCTTGAATGCTACTAATGAAGGGCTGTACTACTGGTTAAATTACCAGACTGACGGCAAATTTTCAGTTAGTGAGTTTGGGATAACCACAAGAGTGCCCCTGCTGTCGTAGGAAATTGCTCCAGAGACCATGACTCCAGGTGTGAGTCCCGTGTGTCTAGGTTGTAGACCGCTTGGATGCAGGCGGTCCCCTGGCCTCCTTCTGACCAATATACAGCCACCACTGGCACTAAGGCAGAATCTGTTTTCATCAAAAATTACAACAGATCTCCACTCCGACCTCCAGGGAGCTCTGTCTTGGCACCACTGCTGTCGGAAACGGCAATGGTTTGCAGTTAATGGAATACCGGCTACAGGCTGCCTGGCTCGGAGCTGTCCTTGAAGTAAACAGTTTCTTACCGTTCCTTGGGTCACGACGGTACCAACTGCAGCTCGAATGTCAGCCGCAGCTGCAGTACGATGCGCCACAGCCATACGCAAGATTCGGCGATCTTCCTTCTCAGTCGTGCCACGTGGAAGCTCGGAACTCGATCTTCTTGAGGTAGTATCATCCCTTGACCATAGCTTCCAATAATCATGCATGGTGGAAACATTCTCCCAAGTCTTTCTGCAATATCGCGAAATGAAAATCCATCTTCTCGTAGCCAAATTGTACGACCTCGTTCAAACTCGGTGAGCTGTTGATAATGGCTTCTTCGTCTTCTTAAAGGTATTCCTTGCTAACATGAACGCAATTCGTCAAATTTCGCGGAAAAATAACACTCACGAGCTTCACAGCACGCTTTTAAAACAAGCCTTATTTGCATGTTCAGAGTGACGCCAGCTGCGCCATACTTATGCGCGGAGCTCGAAATTTCAATCGATGTCATCTTTCAGTTGTATAAACACGCCTACTAAATTTCGTTTATCTAACACAAGTCTTTCTTGGTGTTGGGATTTTTTTTTCCGCCAGTGTATTTTAGTAATCAGTAGCAATTTAATTCAATACTTTTATTCTTTGAAAATTAGAGGTTATCTGAAAGCACTGTGCTAAGGAGAAAACTATCGCCACATGAAAAATGTTGCATTATTGTCTAAGTATATTTATTCAAAGTAGGAGAATTCATTAAAAAAAAACTTTATATCAACTGTGAGAATCATTATTACTGTTAATAAAATTATTCAACATAATTTCCTAGTGGAAGTATACTTTAAAGAATAATATCTGAAAAATATTTTTCAGCCGATTAATCGGTGCATCCCTAAGTTGTAACGTTGTCAAGAACTCTCCTCCAGAAATGTTTGGAAATTAATGTTTTAACAAGTACTAAGATTAAATTAAAAATTTAAAAAATGACCCGACCCTGATTGCCGACCTCATACTTAAACGAACTTCACTGGTCAGAAAGCAATTTAAATTTAAATATATTTAATTGTTTTCGGGAAGACATGGTAAACACGGAAAAGGAAAGATGATCCATTTTAGTAAAGACAGAATAAATAAGTATTGATAGTAAATCCTTTTAAAATCCTTATACTAAAATTAATTAGAAGTATTTTACTTGTTAACAAAAACTGGCAACAGATGAACATTTTAAATCATTAGTTGCCTTTCCTTGTCGGCCACCAATGACATCAGTTTGCAATCGCGTGAATAAGGGGGTTAACGGCATTTAGTAAAAACGTTATGATTTGAGTTCTATATAATATGGAAGTTCCAAACACATTCTGTCAGAGGTAGAAAAAATTATCTTTGTTTAAAATTTTCAAGTATATTTTTACTTAAAAAGTCGCGAAAGGAGGTTTAAAGGTTTTTAATTATCTTTGTGAGAAATAGATTTTTTTTCCCTTTTCAATGCTTATTAAGCTTGGTTGAAATGCAAATGAATAAATTTTCTTTTTAAATCTATGAAAAGCTTATTTCAAAAATTTGGAATTAACACTCCATGACCATTTTGAACATTAGCATGCTCTGCGTTAAGTTGGGGCTGTAATCAAGTGCTGTATCGCATTTTTGCTTCAATTTTGTCAAGTTCTACAATCTACAATATTTGAATAATATTTCTAATCACTTTCAAAAAATGAAGCACTCATTAAAATTATTCTCTAGGGCCCTATTCCAGAAAAAGTCTGTAGCATTCCACTTGAAATTGACGTCATTACTCCTTCGTCAAACCGTGTGAGTTTGCGGAATCTTTATGTGGATATGGTTTGAGAGAGAAATGACATTACAACATCAAACCAAAGCAAAACTATTCTGTGTGCGAGAATGCCCAGAAAAAGCTCTAAATTTCAAAAAAACAGAACAATAAAATTTAAATCTTGCTTCTCCCCCCCCCTTTACAATATTCATCATAATTTCCTATTATAGTTGTCCTAATAGCAAATCGTATCAGCATTAGTTCTGAAATTAGCGTTACACTGGTACCACATGGGATAAAAAAAAAAAGAGTGCCTTAGGTTATGAAAGAAAATTAAACAAAATGTTAACAGAGATGAAGACAACCCCCCCCCCTCCCCCGAAAAAAAAAAGGCTGATTTGAGAAAGGTAGTCAAAAAATCAGAAGAAAAAATTCAAACTGGAAAATCAAGTAACAGTCAAAAATATGCTGGACTCATTAAAAATGCTACCATGTTTTTGAAGGTCTAGTAATAACAGCAGAGAAATTCGTTATAAAGCTAATTCTTGTAACGGAAGACTTTAGAATGTTTTATGCTGATACTGCATTCTTGTAATAGCTATTTGCAGTGTTTTCTTGACAATTGCTTTACGTTGATTTTTCCTTGAAGTCTCATGAATATAGTTCAGGTTATCATAGAAAGTAGTTTGAAGCTCATGGAAAGAAGAGAGAAAGTATTAAATATAAAGATCATATTTTACTGAACAAAAATTAAGCTAACTGAATGAAATTAGTTCTAATAGTGGAAAAGGAAAAAACAACTCTTTTTTCATAAATTGTAGCAAAAGTTTTATCTTTTTTTCCTTTCTATTAGTGCATTCATTTTACGTCCATTAAAGAATAAAGGTGTAGATTTTTTGCTACTGTGTGATTTTTCAACCGCGCAGTTCGTTTTTATTACCACATTTATCTAATCATTTAAATGTATCTTTGACAAAATATTGCCTAAATGTGTTGCATCTTTTTCGTAGTACTAAAAATGAAAAGTGCATATTTTCAATCAATTCTCATAAAAACACCATTTTCTTAAAAGTTACACTGTGAAAACATGCCCTATTTTGACCCTGTTAGAGCACTGTTTGGACACTGTTAGAGCACCCCCACAAATTTTCGAAAGCCGGCGCCACCGACTGCATGGCTGAAGCAGCAACTCTTTCACATTCGTTTTAATCCGGGAGAACTCGCGCTTCATGGACATACGTTCAAATCCAGTCCTGCGCAAATAAAAACGGCACTAAACTACTTGTTCAGTTCGACTATTTACCGTTAAACTTGAGTGCGATTCGTGAGTGAGCTTCATAACACACTTATAATGAAAGCATTTTGACATCACGTCCACAGACAAATGCGGATAAAAGTGCTTTGTGTGATCTTTACCGACTTCATTTGAAATGTAGTGCTGTCACAGTGGCATTTTTTAATAAAGAAACTGGTAGAAATGACACATGTCGTAAAATGGGGTGAATCGGTACACTTTTCAGCTTTGTAAGATTTTTTTCCAATTTGATTTTTTGGGTAAAAACTTCGGTCTTGCTTTGTTTTTGAGATTCCAAGCAAAGACAAAACATTTTTAACAGTTATTATTTATATATATATGTATATATATATATATATATATATATATATATATATATATATATATATATATATATATATATATATATATATATATATATATATATATATATATATATATATATATATATATATATATATGTGTGTGTGTGTGTGTGTGTAGGAATTTAGGGGTGTTCCGAATTACCCCGCTGATAGGGGTCGATTGGAACACATGTTAAAATTTTTATTTTTTTCAGTTTAACCTGTAATAGGTCTCACAAACATGAACAATATTGATGGGAGAGAATAAGAACAGATAGTTCCTGTCAAATAAAAGTTTATTTTTTTTACCAGTTTATGACTTGTCGAAATTCAAAATAATTTTGAACTTATGAAAAATTAAAACTAATTTTAAGAAATGCTTTTGAATTGAAATACAAAGATTTGACATAAATTGAAGTCACTCAGGTCGTCCACAAATATGTGAGTGATTCCATACCAACTCACCAGAAAAAAAAAAGTTGGTCGCACGACCAACTCGGATTTTCTTTTAATTTGGCACACATGTTGATCATATAGAGGCATGGAAAAGTCCAAATTGTTAGGTTCCTGCTCCACTTATTTTCCGAGATACATGCCCTCAAAGTTTGTCCGCCACGTCAAAATACTAAAAAAGTGATGTTATTTAATCGTTTTTTATAAAAAAAATCGCACTCATGCAAAATAAAAGTATTAGATATCTATGGAAACTAGTTACTCCAGGCATTCAGAAAAAAAAATACTAGAATGTTCATAATGAAAATTGCTAAGGTACAGGGTTCTTTGAAGTTGTAATCACAAAAAATCGATTTTGCCGATTATGCTAAAATTGAGGAATTTATTCCAAAAAAAGGAAGACATAACCAAAGGTTTACTCACTTTCTGGTAGTGTACAGATGTTTACTATAAATGGTTACACAATGCATAACTTGGATTTCTCACTCCTTCTTGGAAATATTTAAGCTTAAAGATAAGCCATAAGGCAAAAACATGCGTTTTTGGCCATCTTGGCAGCCATTTTTCTCATAAAAGGGGAGCAGTAGAAACTTTAATTTTTTTTTTTTAAACAAGCCACTGATATGTTAGCTATTCACAAGAAAAGAGTTTACTTTTGGTTATTTCTTCCATTAAGAGATATCCTGCTGACAGTATATGCATGTTTTTCGCGACGACCATATGCTTTTGTTCCCCCTCTCATGGACTTAAAATTAATTAAACCAAAAAATAACGATATATTTATTAATAGCTGTATTATCTACCCAATTTGACATGAAATTTAATTTATTAAATCATTGAACAATAAACTAGATAATTGATGAAAACAAGAAATAGTATTTTTCTGATGCCTGAGCATTATGCATTCATAATTATAAAGCACTAAATACTTTCTTGAGAAATTAATTAACATAAAGGAGCTCTAAATATTTATATTATAAGCAATACCCAATCTTGTGATTGGGATACTCCTGTTTTTAATTGAAGAATTTCTTGAATATCACGTGAATATCAGGAAAATAAATGAGGTCTTTTTGTTTGATGTAGGATATTTTATGACAAATTTCATTTGATGGGCTACGAACTGAGCATGGTGATAAAGAGCTATTAATTTCAGCATCGAATTCCATTTTACCTTATTAACATTTAAATATTTACAAAATAATTAAATGAATAATTTAATATGAAGCCATGCTTGAAGAATTAAAATTAGTGCAACTAATTTATTCCCATACTGATCTTTACAAAACTGACATGTGTTGAGCACTGATAAGAACTGACAAGAATAAGTTTACTCACTAAAATACTAGTTCACAGATACTATAAAGCATACATTCTATTTTCTACAAAATAATACTGCAACAAAGAACAAGGGTATCCTCCTGTTTATAGCCATCAATCAGGAACATCCCAATCACAAGATTGGGTATTGCTTATGAGATAAATATTCGAAGTTCCTTTATTTTAATTGATTTTTCAAGAAATTCTTTAGTACTTACCCCTTTATACCCTTGTTCTTTGTTGCAGTATTATTTTGTAGAAAATAGAATGTATGCTTTATGGTATCTGTGAACTACTATTTTAGTGAGTAAACTTATTCTTGTCAGTTCTTATCAGTGCTCAACACATGTCAGTTTTGTAAAGATCAGTATGGGAATAAATTAGTTGCACTAATTTTAATTCTTCAAGCATGGCTTCATATTAAATTATTTATTTAATTATTTTGTAAATATTTAAATGTTAATAAGGTAAAATGGAATTCGATGCTGAAATTAATAGCTCTTTATCACCATGCTCAGTTCGTAGCCCATCAAATGAAATTTGTCATAAAATATCCTACATCAAACAAAAAGACCTCATTTATTTTCCTGATATTCACGTGATATTCAAGAAATTCTTCAATTAAAAACAGGAGTATCCCAATCACAAGATTGGGTATTGCTTATAATATAAATATTTAGAGCTCCTATACGTTAATTAATTTCTCAAGAAAGTATTTAGTGCTTTATAATTATGAATACATTATGCTCAGGCATCAGAGAAATACTATTTCTTGTTTTCATCAATTATCTAATTTATTGTTCAATGATTTAATAAATTAAATTTCATGACATATTGGGTAGATAATACAGCTATTAATAAATATACAGTGAACTATCACTTTATACACCGCTTCATTTATGCGCCTTTTTCACTTATACGACGATTTTAAAATAGTCCCAGCACATTTCATAACAAAATAATGATAGTATTATTCGTTTATGCGTAGCTCTAAAGATAAATATTTCACTTATGCGCCGAATTTTCCCTAAAATGTAAAAAAATTAATTTATTTTCTTTAAAAAATAGACATTTTTTTTCACTTTCCTCTTTAATCTTTCTTCTTTATTGTTGACGGAAGACATTTTCCCGCATGAACTAGAGTTCGGAAAGGGACAATTACTTATTATGAATCATTTTAAAGGGAAGAGTTTGTAATTAGGTATGCTACAATTTTTGTTTTCTCTTTATCATTGTAGTTACGTTACATTTACCCTTTTCAAAAGAAACATTCTTATTCATTCTCTCATTAGAACCTATTTTGCGTTTTAGTGCTTTAAATAGGCTTGTTCACTCATGCGTCTCTCTCGCCAATGCGCCTTTTTCTGTTGGTCCCTTGGGCCGGCGCATAAGTGAGAGTTCACTGTATCGTTATTTTTTGGTTTAATCAATTTTAAGTCCATGAGAGGGGGAACAAAAGCATATGGTCGTCGCGAAAAACATGCATATACTGTCAGCAGGATATCTCTTAATGGAAGAAATAACCAAAAGTACTCTTTTCCTGTGAATAGCTAACATATCAGTGGTTTGTTAAAAAAAAAAAAAAAAAGTTTCTACTGCTCCCCCTTTATGAGAAAAATGGCTGCCAAGATGGCCAAAAACGCATGTTTTTGCCTTATGGCTTATCTTTAAGCTTAAATATTTCCAAGAAGGAGTGAGAAATCCAAGTTATGCATTGTGTAACCATTTATAGTTCATATCTGTACACTACCAGAAAGTGAGTAAACCTTTGGTTATGTCTTCCTTTTTTTGGAATGAATTCCTCAATTTTAGCAAAATCGGCAAAATCGAGTTTTTGTGACTACAACTTCAAAGAGCCCTGTACCTTAGCAATTTTCATTGCGAACATTCTAGTTTTTTTTCTGAATGCCTGGAGTAACTAGTTTCCATAGATATCTAACACTTTTGTTTTGCATGAGTACGATTTTTTATAAAAAATGATTAAATAACATCACTTTTTTAGTGTTTTGACGTGGCGGACAAACTTTGAGGGCATGTATCTCAGAAAATAAGTGGAGCAAGAACCTCTCAATTTGGACTTTTCCATGCCTCTCATGTGTCAACATGTGTGCCAAATTAAAAGAAAATCCGAGTCGGTCGTGCGACCCCCATTCGGTGAGTTGGTATGGTACTCATGTACTTGTCCCTAAAAGACACCTTAAGATAACACCTGGGATGAACACTGCCTTTTCTTTAAATTTTTGAAATCTGTAGGTTTTGGGGACTGTCCTGTAAGATTTTCCCACTTATTCATAACTGTCTATGTGCTGGACTGTTGCTACATAAAGTCTGTATGACTTTCCCCCAGGGCCGTGGTGGCCCGATCGGTAAGGCATCGGACTCGTGTCCGGAGGGACCCGGGTTCGATCCCAGCCGATCAAAGATTGATTAATGGTGGCTGGGAGGCGTTAAAAATGTCGTGGTCACAAAGTCCTCCAAGTGAAACGATACCTCTGGGGGTGCTGGGCCTAGGGTTTGCTCGACCCTAGGTTCTGGTTCAAAATTAAGAACAGAGCGCCCTTCAGGGCCCTATCCCGGTTAAACCACGACGTTGTGGTAGGTACGGGGGACCCTGGAGGTGTGAAGTGAAGTGACTTTCCCCCATGTATTTTAAGTAAAACGAAGTCTCGTGGAGCAAAAATCTTTTTAAATCTGCAACTTTCTGTCATTCTAAGATCTAGTTGCTCACGAGAAGGGATAAACAGTAATAAATCTAATAAATCCTTGTCTTAACTAGAAGAATTGGGGTTAGAATCTTGATTTTTCAAACAGTTTTCTTTAAAGAAGTTTGAAATGGAACAACAAGCAAGTCCTTACCCTATGATATTATGAATAATTTTTCATTGTTATGCCACAATCAAAACATGTTGTCTCTTCTAATGTGGTACTCGCTTGCTCAGATATATGCACAACTGAAAAATATTATTCTTCGATTTGAAATATAAAGGGGTTTGTGCAAAGTTTTGCAGACCATGAAAACTTGACTTTTTTAGCACCCCGCACAGAAGCCAATAGTGTTCCCAGAATGATTCTTTTCCTTCTTCTTAACACTTTCTAAACTTATTAACTTTCTAAAAAATTTAACTGCCAAAAATACACGACGGTATATTTATGAACAACTTCTTTGTATGATCAGGAAGTTTTGTTCCGAATCACCCGGTCTATACACCCCATTTTACGGTGCTTCATATTTTATTGAATTTATGTAAAACGCTATATTCATTGCAATCCTGATTCACTTTACGCAACTTTACACCATTCTTTACAATAAGAGAATTCAGAATAATTCACTTTATTTACAGAATATCCATCTTTTTTTTGATTCTGTATCCTTTTCCTTGGCGTTTTCATGATCTGAAAATAATTTTCAAACAATCTTCAGCTCGATTTTCTTCGCCGATAAAACGGTTATCTAATGCAATTTCGACAAAAATTTACGAACACCACTTTTTCGTATAGATTAGACATTACTACACGATGAAAAAACCTCGGTCATCCAATGACTCCAGTAACTGACGGAACGTGTACATTTGTGGAGCGCAAATGCCTGAAATACCTTCAAACTGCTGACAAAAGACAGATGTGGGGACCAAACTCGGCGACTGATGAGAAAAGAAGGGACAAGTAGCCGTTTTTCGTTAATTACCTACAACTTGTAGGTCGTAGAATGACCCCGTGACTCCTCCCGGGTTAAGAAACGAAAATTGAAGTTCTGTTAAAATAACCTTCGTTTCAGAGATTCTTTGCTTTTATGCTCTTGAAAAATTTTGTCCAAGACTCTGTATTTACGCCAAGAAATCACTGATGATCGCCTCCAAAACCAGGAGCGGGACCCACCCTTCTTTCTTCAATGTGATCCAAAACATTAATTGGCAAATTTGGCGAAATTTTCCTACCTGAAGTACCAACAAATCGAAATTTTTGGTCACAATGCGACAAGTGAATACTTTTTTTAACATCGTTCTGATTGGAGAAAGGCTATTTTTTTTCTTTAAGAAATCGCCATACTGAGAAATAAACTTTTATACTACATTATAAATGAAGTTATCATTGTCGGGAAAAACGAAGGGTATACTATGTATTAACCTTTTAAAATGAGCTTGAAATGCTTTTTAATACGCTTTAATTCGTTTCACATGTGGGTTTGTATGTCTGAATAAAAGATAAAATTCACCTTCTCTGCAATCATAAAAGTAATATATTTAATACAATTATAAACTATATTATTACATGTTGATGTATTATAAGTGTTTCAGTTTGTGTGTGTATGTCACTCTGAATAAAATACAAAATTCACGCTCTT
>JAXGGA010007689.1:0-61173 GCA_038373865.1 Uloborus plumipes | reverse complement strand
ATTTTCGGTAACACAGCTATTCAATTACTGTTCGTATTTGGCGTCGTAAAGTTTGGCAACAATCGGGAAATTTACCAAACCTACCTGCCAGTGAAATCTTGCTTATTTGAGGGTCACTGTTAGATTGTAATCACTTTAAAGAGATGGTGCGAAAGATGTTATATTTCTTGCCTTTTAATGTTCACATTAAAATCATGAAAGAATGCTTGAGACTGAGTTACCTGACACAATCGGTTCCCTATGTTAATAAATTTAGATTTGGCGACCAATTTTACATTGAAATTACGGTTGAATCGGGGAATTATATTAAATTTCAAGGGCAATATTGCTGTGTTCGTTGAGAGTTTTCGAAAATCTTGGCACTACAGTTGTGTCAAAAGTTCCATTGAAACGTAAAAATGTCGCTAAAAATAAATAAGTTCGTCACATGCACACTCACACAAAAAGAAGAAAAGTCTTAAGAGTGAGTTAAACTTTATTTAGTTAACTTCCTTTACATTTATTGCACGGGCATCGCCGTGCGGGTACTGCTAGTATATATATATACAATGCCATGTACTGGTTAATTTTTTTCGTCTACATTAATAATGAATACTTTGCTCAAAAATTTTCTTTTAAATTATGAAATTGAAATGATGCGTCACTATTACAAATTGTTTTTATGACACCACGCATCAGTTATGTTAGCTAACTTTATGCGAGTTTTGTGGCAAGAAAGAGTAGTAGATTTAAGTTTAGATTTTAATTCAATGGTTAGTATGTTTTTAGCACTTCCCATGAATGATGTCACACTTTTTGTTACATCCTTACTCTCCTTTGTCACAACTTCACAAACCCCCTCTCCTCTCAGAGCCTGACACTGTTTGTGGATGTCCCCTTTGTAAAGTTTTGAGCTGTGCTCGAAACTTTCGCCAGCTGAATGGGGTATATTGTTTCAGGTGTATTGCAGGGGTGAGAGACTTTAACTCAGGGGCGGCTCCTCACTATGGGCCAGGTGGGCCGGGCCCACCCAGAAAAATTGGAAGAAAAAAAAATGCCGAATAAAACATAATCGTTTTGTATTTCAACCAACAAAAAAGAAAAAAACAAAACAAAACATAGGGCATAAAATATATTTTAAACCTTCAGCTCCTCCCCCCCCCTCCACATTGCTAATACAGCACAAAAAAGTTTTCAAACCCCATCAATTTTAGCGTTTCGCACCTAAGCGCTTCGCATTAGCACGGCACCTTCCACAAATTCGGCTTTAAGAACGAATTTGTGGGCCAGATCAAAGCGGCCCTCGCCAAGCCCCCGATTTTAGCCAATCGCAATGGCTGAATTAAGAAGAGCAGAGAGAGATGACACCCCATTGTAACAATCGACAAGTGGGCATTTTTTATCTGGCCCAAAATTTCCCTTTGTCCCTAACCAAAGCGGTGGAGAGGGAAGTGTCCCTCACTGGTTACAGAGGAGCAGGGAATGTCTGGCCCCTGTGTTAGGGTAGGGAGAAAACTTGCTTTTCATTCCGCTCTCTGCGTTTTTCTTTTATTGATTTTTATAACAAGTCTTCTTTTTTTTTAGTCTTTCTTTTTTAATTTTCAACACCTATTACTAACAGGCATAGAGATTGCCAGTTTCATTACCCCCCCCCTCACCTATTTTTAATACAATGCATGCATATTTTATTTATTAATTTGCTTTTGAAATTCTTATTTTCAAAATTTTTGTATGAAGACTTTATTTTTGACTTGTAGTGCGTTTGCCATTTTCTTAGTATTAGTTTGAATTCAATCTCATTTGTCGCAGTGTTGTGTTAATATATTAAAAAATCTGTAAGTATTGTATGAACTCTAGGAATTTGTCATCCTGCCGGGTGTGACATTATAAATGCTTGTAGAAGTGATAAGTATTCTTAAGCTCCAAATGCTACATTTATTTAGCCGAATCATGACTGCATTTATATCCAGGACTAACGAGAGGCTAACCCCCGCCCCCTAAAATATCAATGAAGTAGTCTGCCCCCCCCCTCCCCTTCGTTGATGATCATCCCTACAACTAATATTATCACACTCAAAGGGATTTTAATGTCCGAAAAAGCACTTAGATGTTGAATAAAAAGCTTGCTACTGCGCATTTTTTCTTATATCTTATGACACGTAACATTAACCTTCTACTACAAATACACTAAAGCAGTAACCAGAAAAAACAAAACTTAAAACATTGAACGTTCATAAAAATATTGAGTGGATCAAAGTCTACTGTATATAAAAACTATATTCAGCTTAAAATGTATAAATGAATACATTTATTTTGTAAATTATTATTATTTTACAAATTGCTTCATAATTCAAGAAACACGTGGACATAAAATTTCGCAACATTTAAAAACTATATTTTGCAATATATTTTCCTGAAGGTTTATAATATATGAAATATTAAATATTGTTTAAAAGCAATCTAGTTAAATAAATATATTATATCAAAGTTTAATAACGGTACCTAATGGTTGGAAAAAACTAGGCGTTCTGCAAGATTTTTTATTTCTAACATATGAGCATATAACACGTTACTATGACTGTCAGTCAAATCATGTATCCGAAAAGGTTATTACCAGTTAAGCAAATATTCTGATAAACATAATTAAATTAGTCAGTTATCCGTGTTTTAATTTTAATGGTATTCGAACCGTTAGTCAAGATTCTTTAATTTTGATTATATTGTAAGAAAAATAAGTGTTTTAATATTGTTATGTACTCTTTGTGTATTTCCTGAAAATAATTCGATTCATCTCATTACTAGTTTGAGTATGACCATAGGTAAGCGAGTGGGACCATAACTGGTCAAACTCCAGTGTATTCCAATTTATTTAAAAACATATACATGCATTAAAATTGAAAGTATCATAGCTATAAAAGTGACATTTTAAAGTTCTAACACCGTTAGGATTTGTTTTTTCATGAATTAAAATTGCAACATTTGTATCCAAATTAAAAAAAAAAATGTAAGCATGCCTAGATCTAGTCATTTACTTTATGAGTTCCTTAATTTGATAGAGGCTTTCAGAAAGTCATGGTGCAGATTGTCGAAATTTTTAGGGGGAGAGAGGGGGTGTTTTTAGGCAGAAATTTTCTTTTTCTTTTTGAGTGTAGTCCCGTAATGTTTGAGGAGGTGCGCCGCTTTGAGGCGTGACACTTTTGATGTGATGAATATTTTCACTGTCCGAAAATGGCAAAATTATGAGAGAAACATTAGTGATATTTTGAAAGTCGGTCGTCTGTGGAAAACATTGTCATTAGTATTACATTGATCGCTTAAGGCTGGTGTAACATTTAAAATATAAAACATATGTATCAAATCAAATGTGAGATAATTTTGCAATGCAAATTTGTATTAATAAAATTAAATATTATTTTAAGTCGCTCAGCATTAGTTTACTAACTGTTGTTTCCTTCATTTTATCTGTGTAAGCATTAGTGGGGAAAGATATAATTGCGGGCCCACCCACTAAGTTAAGGCACGAGTCGCCACTGCTTTAACTTATACATGCTTTTTCTAACATGTAAATACACTGGTGAAATTCCAGTGCACAATTAAGAGCTTATTCATCATTCATACCTTTTTATTTTGTTTGTATGTTAATTTAGCAGAATTTCATTTTTATGCTTCATCGAAAACTTTATTTCAAACTTGTTCAGTTCAGTCATGCTTCTTACTGTTCATTAAATGTGTACATATTTAAATTTCCCTTTTATTTTTCAACAAATGTTTTCCCTAAAGAGTATGATGTTTCAGTTTTAGTCTAAAGCCTCTTCATTATGAAAAGTCATTAATGCAAAATTCCTGTATGCTAATTTTAAGTTAAAAAATATGGCTATTAATTAGCTATCTGTTTTATGCAAAGTATGATCTATGTGTTTGAATGTAGTTTTTAGCTTTTGTGTGTATCGTGTGCAATCTCGATGAGGACTTATTTGTGAGTACCTAAGCATTGTTAAGGAATTAGCAGTTGGAGATAGTTATTGTTATATTTTTGCTAGGTTTGAATGTTCTTGTCACTGTTAATATCTGCAAATTTTTTCAGGTCAGATTTAATGCAAATGCAAATAATGTTTTGAAAATATTGCAGCTTTTTTAATAATGATTTGTTATTTCTTTCTCAAGACAGATGAAAAAAAAAAAGAATAAAATGTTTTGTAATACTACCAGATACTACTTTCTCTTCATTTTCAAGAATTCACACATATGTTCATTATTTTTTGCCATTGCCAAATCTCTTGTGTCTAGTCTGTATCTAATGAAAAAATCCTTTTACCTTATCTAAAATGTTTATACAGACTTTTCTCTACAGTAAGTAAGTTTTAGCTTACAGTTTATTACAAAATAAATAAAAGACAAAAGGGAAATAATACTGTCCGTCCTTGAAAACCACGCCTAGCACTCGCGAACAGTTTCACTTAAAAAAGGGTAGGTGGGTTGTGGGTGATAGCTTTCCGAAGTTTTCAATTTAAAACTTGCATTTGCTGTATCCTTTTGAAATGTTCAACGAAACTATGTATTTGAAATTAGCATACTTCCATGTAGTGTGATATGGCTCAAAATGCTTTTTATTATTCTTCCCCTTATTGTTATTTTACCTATCACCCCTAGTTTGGTAAGATCAGAGAAGACCTGACGCATGCGTAAATGCGCAAAGGTTTTACCTAAGAAGATCAGGGGATAGTAATTCTAGCAAAAAAAAAAAAGAGTTTGCATGTATATTAACTGATGCTTAAACCATTACCCTTTTCTCCTCTTGGGCATTCTGGTTGTGCTCTGAAAGTCACTATATTTCAGTGACTGTCATGCTAAATGGAGAACCATGAACTACGTGCTAAGATGAATGCGTGTTTCTACTGTCAATCATGTTGTTAAGTATCCTAAAAGAACTTTTTGAACTTGTTGTAAGCATTGACAAATACTAACTCTTTTTCGTTAAATAATTCCAATTTAAATGTTTGTAAAATAATATGTTATCTGCAATATCATATCTATTTGCACCATTATTTTAATGTCATAAATTTGATTTATGCATATTTGCATTAAGTAATGTACAAAAGTCATGACTTTTCATTGTTTTTATGGATTAAAATGAATCTGTTGTTTCATTTATAAATTTAAATACCCCCATGTTCATTGAAATTCACGAATAAAAATATTATTTTCTTATTAGTTTATTCTTATATTTGTGTATTTATTTATCTTTAAATATGCTGTAAAAACGTATCTGCATAGAATTTTAACCTGTTAACCGGGGAATTAGCTATTGCTCAACTCGTTTCACAATGGGGACTTTTTTTTCGCAGCGATAAGTAATATCACACCACAAATAATAATTCACATCTCAGTATGTAAATAATACAACACAATAATAAAAATATATAAAACACTGAAATGCACAATAAGAATATACGAAAAATTTCGTCATGCCCATTGCTGTAGGCTTTTATGTATGACGAAATATTTCGTCATACCTAGTTAACAGGTTAATATATAGGCATTTTCAAAAAAAAGTTTGCTGCTCAACAAATTGAAAATGTATGCTGCCTTTCTTCTCTTTCTTTTTTAAACTTAGTTTGTCTTAGCAGTTTAATTAATCTTCAATTATCTCACTTTAAATGTTTTATAATATATTTATATTCATTTATAGAATAACTAATGAATGAGGAGAAAGGGGGGAGTATATCTGAAGAAGTTTATATATACTGACAAAAAATACCTTGCACTAGTAGGGCGAAGTTTAAAGGCTACTTATGCAAAGATTTTGTAAGAATAATAAAAGATGTGAAATGTTTAAATCAGAAAAGATTCAAAAGAGAATTTCGAGTTTTCCATTCTAAATTGGACTTACTTTTTTTAAATAAACAAAGTTTAATTTAAAAAGCAAAGGGAATAAACTAAACATATTTTAAAATACAATTTTTATTATACAGCACAATTCTTAGTTGTAAAACGGAACATGATTTATACACCTTAACAATGTTTGACAACTATCACAAATTTGAGCTTAATATCATCACATCCAGTCAATACTTTGAAAAATCAGTTTTTAAGCTTTTAGATACTTTCAAAGCGTATAGATATTTTCTAGTTGATTCAATTTAGATTGGCTACTCTTTCTACAATTTTAATTGCGCTATAACATCAAAATAAATTAAGTAAATTTCATTATGTTAAGAGCACAATAAAACCAACAATAAGACTTGAAAAAGTTCTTTAGAAAATGCAGTTCTGGCAAGTTTGTTTTTACGTTCCTTGTATTACACAGCACCTTTCTCATTGCACATGCATCATGATGTTATTTCTCCACTTTAGGCTTTTATTTTACAAATATTTTATGTAACCATTTCCTTCGTGGAAATGTTTATTGGTTCCGCTATTTTTGAATTTTGTTGTGGTATCTCTTCACAAGTTTTTGTATTTTTATTATTCGTTGTAAACTTAATTGATGAGCCTTCATGGCGTGCTTACTAAATACTTTCACTTCTACTACTCGAACTCAAAAATATATTCTAATTGAAACCATTTTGCTAGAAGATATTTGGCATAAATTATCATTACAGGTTTGCTTAAATTTCATCATTGTTATGATAAAACGGAATAATTATGCGTGTGAAAGGATAAAAAATATCATGTGAATCAAATTACATAAACTTTAGAATCGGGAAGTATTTAGCTACCATTATTATATAAATTTTTTTCACACCGAAATTGCGGAGCTCCTTCTCACAGTGAACCCTGCAATTTTATTTTAAAAGATGATTCTTGGCTTGTCACGGTCACCCTCTTACGTTATGAAAGAACGTCACTTTTTCTGAAAATTATTTGAGTTATTGTAAGTTATAATAATGTTTAAGAAAGTGGAGCACTAGTCACTTAGAATCGACGCTCACTTTGGTTGCTTTTGTCCATTACTAAAAACACCAGAACCCTCATGAAATGGTACTGCTTTTCTCCTCTTATGTTTTTATGATGCTACCATTTGGTTAAACTTCTTTTGTTGTTCAAAGCCAGGTTTTCTTTGCATTGAACATGTCAATTATTTCCGTGCCACCGAATTTTTCCTGAATGCGGTTGTCCATTCGTCGGTTCTGTTCTGGAGAGAGATGGTTTTTCCAATCGCCGACAATTCCTTTCCGGAAATATCTCAAGTACTTGACTTCGAATCTGGGACCAGGAGCTTGAAGCGGCGTGTCAATGACATCGGATTTCAGTTCATACTCGTGTTTACCTGGCGCTTCCTTCATCAGACTCTTTTTCATGTTCTCAAAACTAATCAGTTGCAGCTCGTGTTCCAACAGATCTGCGTCCTTCACCAACTCTTCATAGTAATTTTCGCCCAAGAATTTGGCGATCCTCAGGTACTGTTCTTTTCTGTTTGCATGCAACTGTTCGTAGGACAGAAACAGGACATTGGGATCGTGTCTGTGTTCATACCAGGACAGAACGTGATCGAAATAGTCACCGTACGCCACCAGTCCCTTCATAAAGGATTCGAAATACTGGTCAAATGTAACATCCAGCTCATCAGTCTGCATGGTAAAGTGGTAAAATGAGACAACGGTGTCCTTGGGATTTCGAAATATGTAAATGTACTTTGAATTTGGATTTTTCGGGATGAGGTGGTAAGGCAAGTGGTAATGGATGGGTCTTGGATCGGGCAAGGCTTCTACGGCAGATATTCCACTGATGTCTACAAAAGGAACCGCTTCGTAAGTCAGCTGGTGGGAAGACTCCAGAGGTTTCTGACCACGATTGATGATCGTGTGGACGATGTATTTCATCCAGTTTGTTCCACATTTTGGAAAAGTGCTGATCAAGATGTCAGTGTCTCGAGGTTTGAAGTCCAGTGCCTCTTCTATTATCTCCTTGTAGAACCATCGGCTGCCAGGAAAAGGAGCACCTCTCACGAACAGCAAGAGGACGCAAGATTCCTTCTGCATTTCTTCTTCTGATTGAGGCATTTTTATCCTAAAAAGTAAGAAAAAAAAAAGCTAAGCATCCAAGTATTTATATTAGAAGGTTAAATAATCATCTGAAATTAAAATCTACTTTCAGAGTAGAGGTTGTGGGAAACCCCAGGATCAGAGCAATAAGCAGTTGCGAAACCCCAATTGTGCAATCATGGAGATCCCAATTGTGCAATCGCGGATTCCCCAGCAAGGTTAACGCATAATCCATACTGGTAGAAGTAGTGCGCTTCGGTTACTCAAAGAGTGCAGATGTTCCTTTTTAATAAAGAGTCTATACATTAAACTACGTGTAACGGCTAGTTACTGAACCGCCAACACCATAAGGTAACCAACTTAGTCTGTCCTAAAGATCAGTTTTATACACGTTGACAAATGTACCACTATCTATCTCCTTGAACATTTTTTGTTTGATGACAAGTTGACAGATAGGAATAAAATATAAAAATAATGGTTTAACCTTTAATTTCATATGAAATAAAACGTACACAATAGTTACATTGCACCCATTTTGTTCAGTTATATAAATGGATGTTCCTTATACCAAAGCATAGTATATGTCGGATCTTAACCAAAAATGGCTCGTAGGTACTTTGATGCACAAGAATTCTCGAAGGAAATTTTTTGAAGTTTAAAAAAATCTTCAGAGGAATTGGAATTTAATTATGCAATTCTTTTAAACACGGATGAATTGACAAATAGTTTCGAATTTTACGCCACTTTAAATCCTATAAAAATGTGCATCAGATAAAGTTTGTTCCAAGTCTGTATGATAAGAATATTTGGTGTTACTCTTTCTAACTAAACGAAAGAAAAAAATGCAGCTCAAATCATCTCACTCTGTCAAAATATGCGTTCAACAATGCTAAGAAGAACAATGTATTGTGATGGTCGTACAATCAGTCATATTTTAATTGATTAAAACAATTACTATAATTATTTTTAATTGATTTTAAAGCTATTAATTTTCTTTTACTTGTCTAAGAGTAAGAGAAAATGCAAATGTGGCAGTAAGAAATAACGGGCTACGTTGGGTAATAAAGTGATGCTAGTTATGGAGATATTTAAAACATATCGTATTTTGACATTAAAAGTAAATCATTATAATAAATTTTTATCAGAAGTATTTTTATTAACACTTTTTCCTAAATATTTTTAATGAAAAAAATCGAGTTCCAAAATTCAACAATGCAAGAGAAAGCGAGAATCTAACTACAGAGATATATTTTTAAGTTTAGTTGAATAAGAAACGTCTTTATCAATGAAAAAGCGAAGATAGAAACCATGAAAGGAAAATACGCTGTAAATTAAGATAATAATCCAAAGTACTCCTACTACAGGCGCAGTGGTGATAAGAGTTGGAAGAAACAATTTTAACAATTTAATCCAAGCTTATATTTTTCGTTTGAAAATCATTTTTTATGAATTCCCAAAAAATACCTTTTCAATGGAGCACTAATATTATCATTCAATCAAAATCAAAGTTATATTGAAAAGATTGAGTGATATAAAAATTTATCCAAAATAACTGCGACCGGGTTTTGAAAATCAAAGCGGGTGGGGTGATTAAGCTCAAATTCCTAAAAATTAACTGTAATAAAAATGCACATAATGCTGCTATTTATTAGAGAAAATAATTGATGCAAAATATAAGGTATTTTTTCCTATAATGATGAATGAGAGCAAACAAAAAATCCGCATAAAAGTCAAAATATTTTTTCTGGTACAAAAAACGCAAGACAGAATTTTTCTTTATAGAAATATAAGCTTAGTTTATTCTTTGAATAATTCTAATAAGGGAAGAAATAAGTAATTAACTATACAAAAAAGTTTTAATTTTAAAGCTTAGTAAATTTTCTAGATTTTTCTTTTCTTTTAAGGAAAGAAAACATTTGACTTCTTTTAATTCGTTCATTTGGAGAGCGAAAAACGGAAATGTGCAAGAGCAAATAAGGGGAGAATCTCCGTTGTTATTACTATTATTATTTTTAATAAGCAATCAAGGTTAATTTATTTCTAAAAATATATCTCGTTTAAGTTCGCTCTTTTCGCTTTATGATTGGTAAATAGCCAGTAGTGACATAACAAAAAAAAAAAATGCATTTCCAGTTGTAAATATTATACCGTCTACTTTTTTTCACCTGTAAAATTAACGTATTTATTTTTTCTTCAATTTTTTTTTTTTTCAATATCTGGATATTGTTTGTATATACTTGCATATTCTGTAGATTTTGGAATTTAATTGAATTTTAAAATTTAACTACAACTACTAATTGTAAATGAAAATACTTAAAATCATACCTAACTTAGGAATTCTAATACCAAAGATAATTTTGCGAATTCATTAAGAATATGATTTAAATTTTATCTTCATCTGCTTTAAAATTTATAGGTTTTTTTAATGTTACATTTTTTTAAACAGTACTATCTTTTATTTCACGTTACGATTGCAACCATTTTTTACTGCTAAAGTAATTCATTCTTTGACGATTAGTTTGAATAGCAACGCTATGATTATATGATTACGATACGACTGTTCAGTAGGAAAAAAATAATAAGTACAGTGAAAATAAATTGAAAATGATGATGATTGGTGCAGTGCAGGTGATCATTTTTTCTTTCAACAACACGAAACTTTCTTTTCCCTAGCTTTAAATGAAGTAGCGCGTTTAGGTGACATTGCATTTCATAAACTGTCACATTTAAAATGAAAAAAAAAAAAAAATAAAGGACAAATTTGGAGTGGTTATTTTTTGTAAACACTAACAAAGCAATGTTTAAAATACTTTTTTTTAATAGTACGGTGCATGAATTTTCACGTTCGCCGAAGGAGTGCAAGTCCGTTCACGGAACCAATATTTAGCAGCTAATAACGAAACCGAAACTAACGCCTCGCCGTTCCTTTCTGAAAGTTTTCGTTCTGAGGGCGAAGAATTCGGTGTTCGTTACTCATTTTCGTATTTTTGAAAACTCGCGTGAGAACCATTCCGCGTAATAAATCGAATTGCATTGTAGTTCTACTATTCACAGTTCTAGTTAATCCGCCACCTAGTAAGTGGTTAAAGAAATTAACCAAAGAGGTAACAAATTTCAATTTTGTGCTGACAACGCAGATGTCGATTTGCACTCGTCTTATTTTACGTAAGTGCGTAGGTTTTGGTCTTATTTCTTCTAGCCAGAGACTATAGCGCCTCTAATAGTTTTTTTGAATTGCGAATTACGATTGGAGAATTAAAGAATTTTTTACTCGTTATTTAGTATGAATATGAGTTTAAAAAAAAATCAAAATACAGGCTTAGATTCATGTAAAATTACAACTTTTAGAAACATAAAGTAAAATTATAGATCATGCAAATTCGAAATTACATTTTTTAAAACATTGAGTAAAAGTAAAACTATTGCAAATTCGAAGAGGAAATAAAGAAAAACAATGCTTCAAAACTTCATCGCAACTCATGATTATTTTATTATAGTGCTTCGTTAGGCAGTATTGTATATGTGACACCACAAGGCTTTTGAATTGAAGGGGCAAGTGAATAAAGGTAATATGTGACAATTTTTGAAACTTACTTTTTACCATGGATGAAGGTGATAAGTCCACCAGTATCATGTCCCCTTAGTCACAGAAATGGTTGGTAACTAAGAATATGACTCCGCTTTACCCGTTGAGAAAAATCCATTAAAAAAATAACTCAACTTTTTTTTTCAAACCTTTTTCTAGACATTTAAAAGATTGTCACATGTCACCTTTATCCACTTGCCCCTTCAATTCATGCGCCTTTTGCAAATTTACTAGAAATTAATTACTATTAATAAGAATGGAGATTATAACTCAATTTCTATGAGTCCATACTTGAAGTTTGGGCAAACACAATATTTAACCCTATTAGTCCGGGGTAAATTCACTTTCTCATAGCAATTAAGAATGTTGATTCGAAGTTGGTAATAAAAACAGGTAATACTTACTCAGGTTCAGCAAAGGCTTGAAGGAAAAAATTCTCGATGCTATAAGAGTGTCAGTTCTCTAGAACTATGAAACAGGTTATATCCTTCCCTGGCGATAGAACCCCCTTTTATTCTGCGAGTATCACGTGCACCAAGTGCACTCATTACGAATGCTCGCGTCAATTCTCTGAAGGAGGCCAGATAAATACTTTTGAAATAACTACGCTTTCCAGACCATTCCGATAGAAAAATTAAATAAACAAAAGAAATCATAAAGAAACGAAACGCAATTTCGGAGCCCTCCCCTGATAAGCAAGCCTTGTTTACGGGGCCATTGTGAAAGATTTGTTTTTTACCCCTCTACCTGAACTTCAGTCCAGCAGCGCGGATTATTAATCGCTGCGAACTTCAGTCCAGCTTGAATGAATAGCGTGATTGGTGAACTTCAGTCCAGCGCTTTGAAGGAGCTGAACTTCAGTCCAAGATGAACTTCAGTCCAGCCAATGATGTCGACCTCTCGGCTGTGCGGGAAAGACGGACCGAGTCAAGTAGGAAAGCTCGTGAGCGAAGAGGTACTTATCAGGCTTTTTTTTTTATATGGCTTCAGTGTTGTTTACGCCCCTGATAGAATGACAGGGGAGTAGAAAATGAAATGTGGAAGTTCCATCAAAAATATTTACTGCTCGAAAAAAGAAAAAAAAATCGTCTGCAAAAAATGACGGAAAAAATCGTCTGCGAACTAAAATCCGAAATAAATAAATTTTTAAACAAAAAAATAATAATAAAATACTAAATAAATGAATAAAAATGAAAATAATAAATAAATAAATAAAAATGAAAATAATAATAAAAATAAACAAAATAAATGGTAATAATAATCATAATTAATAAATTCATGAATAGTAATAATAATCATAATTAATTTAAATAAATTCATAAATAGTAATAATAATCATAATTAATTTAAATAAATTCATAAATAAAAAAAACACAAAAATCAGTAATCATAATAATTAGAGAGGGGAGAAAAACTTGTTTGCACAGCAAACACAAAAGAATAAAGAAGTTCCGTTATTTTTTATTATTTACTTCTTGTATATTTAGAAAAGATGTCATGCAATTGTTTCGTGATGATAACTCCTTTAGTTTCATGCAGAATATAATAGGTAAAGCAAAATTTGCTGCTAGCACTATAATTTAAAGTTTTTAAAATTTGCAATTGGAATGTATACTTTATTGTGTTTAAGAAATTCAGTTTAAAAAGTGGCGTTTGTTAAGATTTTTTTCCTCGATAAGCTAATTAGCACGTTATTAATACATCTTTTACATATGTGTAGTATGGAAAAAGAGCCGGGTAAAATTGACCAAAACACACTTGTTCGTATTCAAAAGATTTTGGAGACGATTGTTTAATGTATGATTTGCAGAAAATTAGGGGAAACCGTATTTGCCTGCATACTCTATCTCTTTTTTTACTGCTTCGTAAAAAGAGTAAAATGTTTATCCTTTTGCTAAAATAATCAATTAGCAGACAAATTTATTTATAATACTAATTCCAAAGCATATTACGTGCATGCATCTCAGGGATTGTTCATGAAGTCTTGTATTTTATTATTTGCAATGACAAATTGCTTGGTTGTATAAACTCGAAACACGTGCATGCTCATGAGGATTTTTTCTTTGAGGAATGACAATTTGCTATATGTTTTCATTTTGAACCTCAATCGTCTGGTAACTCGTCTTGCAGATTGGCGGTCTGCCAACGTCTTGCGGCCTGGTGCTCTACCAATCGGAGCCTGTTCACTGGCCCATGCAGCACATGGTGGGGCAGCGAGACAGAGAATGCAACAGTCCCGCTTCACGACCATGTAGGACAGCACACTCGACCGCCTACATGCACACACAGGCATCGGAATTTGTCATTGCGAAAAGCATAATTTGAATTCGTACACACATGCCAATCGGCGCCTTCTTTAAATTAAATGATTCGTTTTACTTATTGTTTTTCTACTTAGTAAAAGAAACAAATAAGAAAGAAATGTATTTAAATACAAAACTGAAAGCATTGATTTAAATCAGGGCTGCAGGGACCTAAAGAAGTCAGAGTTCAAGATTTTAAAAATCCACAGGCGTCGAAGGATTCAAAATTATAGCAGTCGGAATCAAAGCTGTCACCCCCCCTCCTCCACCACCAATTTCGATACTCTTCGGCCTTGATTTAAAACCCACTAAATACAGACCCGTCATTTCGAATTTCTCCAGGGGGGGAGGGGGCAAAGGGTGTGTACACAATGTAAACTTATCAAAAAATGGCAAAACAACAAGCCTACTTGCATGTAAATACATTGATTTCCCAAAATCAGGGGGGGGGGGGCAATTGACCCCCCCTCCCCCCCCCCCCCCCCACCGAACCCTGAAATGACGGGCATGACTAAATAGTGAAAATTGGGAGATTCAAAATTAATTTACTTCTTAAACATCAGTTTCGAATCTGAATTTGGTGTACAATTCTTGTTGCAAGTAAAATTGAGGAGAAAAGAGCAATTGTATTTACGTTTAGTACCTGTAAAATGTTGAAACTTAAAAGAAATTAGTCATTATGTCTGGGAAGATACGAGCATTTTGTCTGCTTGAAACTTATTACAACATAAAGTGCAACAGAAATACTTTTCTGAACTAAATAATATTGCAAGATGTGTCAAAGGAAAATGAAACATAGCGAAATTTCATTCTCTCTGAGAAATGAAGAAGTCATTATTCATTTCTCTCTCTCTCTCTCTCTCTCTCACAAAAAAGATAGGAATTCTTTGACAAAGAATTGGTTTGACACAGGGATTCTGGGTGGATATTTTATCAGATTTTTTAAGGATAAAATATGCAGGAATGCCTACCATTCCCCACGAGCAATGGTACCCCCCTAAATACCACGAAGACATCCAAGAACGAGAGTGCCCCAAGAGAGAAAAATATTCCTCAAAACAACTTCACCTAAAAATTTCACTGGCGCAATTTGTACCATGACACCCCCCTTCCCCCCACCATAGGCACCTCCGAACTCAGAGCGGGTGGCACAGGGTAGGACATTGACCTCTTTCGCACACTACTGTCAGGAGCGCCCGATAGGAGGTCAGGGGAGGTCACTGTGACCTCCCAATAATTTTCGTATTCGGCACATTTTGCTGACGATTCGGCAATTTAAAGGCAAAATTGCAACATTAAGATTTTTTGTTCTTTTTAGTTTTTTGAATTGTTTTTTAATTTTTTTTTCTCACTAAATGTTATGCATGTACGACATGTGTGCATGCTTGTATTTTATCTTTCGGTAAAACTGGAACTTCATTCGGCAATTGATAAATTCCCCCTCCCAAAAATTTTAGTACGGGGCGCCCCTGACTACTGCTTTAAACATGACTCAGTGCTAATATGATTAGCAAGATGCAGAAAGCCGGCCACCTTGTCTAGTGGTCAGAGTAGTCTGCCATGGATGGTGTGGCCCCGGGTTCAAGTCCCGGCTTGGGCATGGATGTGCTTTCTCTCTCCTGTCCTTTCTTTGTATGAATGTGTGGTTGTGTGAAAGGTTGCCTACCCTATAAATGGGTACCTACCTATGGCATTCGTGTACTGTGGAAGTCGGACTTCACACCAAATAACGGTACAGTTGGAAAAGTGAAGCAGCGCACCCCAAAAATTGCCAGCTTGGCTGGCACACGAAAAAAAAAAGATGCAGAAAATTACGAACTTTCAGTTTAAAATGTCCCATTATTATGCGGCATATTTTTTAACTTGCTCACTTGAGTAACTAACTATTTGGTATGGATGTTCTTGACTAAATTAAATTTCTAGCGTAACTCGCTAGTGTAAGAGCCCAGGTACCTCACCTCGACCAGGTTAGACATGAGTTTTAAATTTATCATTGACTTCCGCCACAATTGTGTTGTGGTGCCACATGTGCTTCATACATGCATGTATACTAGTTTCTAAAATATTTGGTACCCCATTGAAGTTGGTGATATGCTGAAAAGCATTATTTAGCTAAAACTAAACAATTTCATGAGTTCTCCTTGAAATAGTAGCGCTGAAAATGGAGCATTTTTTTCCCCCTAGGCAGAT
The DNA here is from genome assembly GCA_038373865.1 of Uloborus plumipes. Classification (NCBI taxonomy): domain Eukaryota; kingdom Metazoa; phylum Arthropoda; class Arachnida; order Araneae; family Uloboridae; genus Uloborus; species Uloborus plumipes. The sequence continues at coordinate 45,130 of JAXGGA010007689.1, read as the reverse complement.
TTCAAGAAGGGTCCGTAAATCCTTAAAAAATCGAAAAACGAGCAATTTATCAGCAATTTAACAAATATTATAATTATTTTATTTTATTTAAATAGAAGTACTTTTAGACGTTCTAAGGGCTCTCTAATATCCTTGACGAAACACTGACTCAAGAAATCTCCACTTATCTCTGCAGTATAAGGGATCAGGTCATCCTTTTGACATTGTTATGTTTATTATTTAAGTTTCTATACGTAATACTTATCGTATCAGAAAAGGCGATCCACGTTATCAGTATCACCATATTGTGTAATTATTTATCGAAAGAATCCGCTGTCAGTTTAGAATGTGAGCTCCGAGTAAATATTTGCTTGAGGGAAAAAAGAATGAGATAATCGTTTTAAATTCACAAAAAGAGAAATTCGAAAAGCGAGAAAACCTATTAGAATTTGAAAAAGAGAGAGAGAGCAAAAAAGTGAAATGCATCAGGTACACCTTAAAGCTTACATTATAGAAAAAAAAAAGAAAAGAAAAAAATCTAAAAAAGTTTTAACTTAAAAAAGGAATGTTTGATATTCCGAGCAATAGATGAACACACAAGAGAAGTTTAATTAAAAAATAATCATTAAAAACCTTAGCATTTGGCACATGCAGACCTCGAATAAAAACTGCCAGTTATTTAAGGGGTTAGGACGGGGGTCAATTCCCGTCCCTGACTTTGGAAACGAATGTTTTTACATGAAAGTGGGCATGATTTTGCGATTTTTCGGCACACTTTTCATTAAATAAAAATCATGCAAAATGGCCGACCTGGTGAGGCCCCAGGGCAATGCCCCAACCCCTTTCCTTATGTTGCCAACTCTCCTAATGTGACCAGTAAATCATGTGTTTTAGCACTCTATCATCCTTATATGGTTTATGTTCTTTGGAAATGTGTGTAGAGGACTAAAGCAGTCTTAGGTGAATATTTTGTGTTCAAAATAGCGGATATACAGGGTGTCCACTCCAATCGTGGACCAATACCTAATTTCTAAACCGTTAGAAATAAGCATTTAGTTTATTTAGGAAAAAATCTCCAAATTACGAAAGGAATTTTGGGTCTATTCAATGTTTTTCAAAAAATCAAATTTTGAAAGAGTTACGAAATTTAAATTTTTATACAGCCCCAGAGTCCTATCAATCATATTTAGTAAAACATTCTTGACACTGTAACGTTTAAAACTAAAAAAAAATCACTCTTCTACCACAAAAATTGACCGAGTTATGACGTTTTGAAAAATCAAGATTTTGAAGGATTTCGCATACGGTCCCTTAAACGATCGCTCGATGACGTCATGAAATAATGCAAAATCTTGATTTTTCAAAACGTCATAACTCGGTCAATTTTTGTGGTAGAAGAGTGATTTTTTTTTAGTTTTAAACGTTACAGTGTCAAAAATGTTTTACTAAATATGATTGATAGGACTGGGGGGCTGTATAAAAATTTAAATTTCGTAACTCTTTCAAAATTTGATTTTTTGAAAAACATTGAATAGACCCAAAATTCCTTTCGTAATTTGGAGATTTTTTCCTAAATAAACTATATGCTTATCTCTAACGGTTTAGAAATTAGCTATTGGTCCACGATTGGAGTGGACACCCTGTATTATTGACACGTTACGGAACTTTTTCTTTTTTTACTTTTGATTCTTTCTCTGAACTTGTATTGAATTGTTTCGTATGAGTTATCAATTTCGATATTCGATAGCTTTTTATTATTTCTATTTTGGCTTTTAATCATTGTAAAATACTCACCGCAAACCTATCGTCCCTTACGAATTTATCACCGCTTGAGGAGCGAAATTGCCCCTTTGAAGCAAGAGCGGATCCAGCTTCTGGTTCAGGAGGGGGTCATTTTCTGAAAAAGAGGGGTCAAAGTACAATTTTTGCGCGAAAATGGGGGATATTTGGCAATTTTTTCAAAACACAAATTTCAAAAATGCAGTTTAGGTTAAATTTAGTCGTTTAAGGAAGGAGACCCTCTGGATCCGTGCCTGCTTTGGGGGTGATCGTCCCTGGTTCAATCATTACCCCCCAAGCCCAGTTGAACTTCTTTGCGGGGCAAATGCCCTCCGGGAGAACCCTTAGAGATACACTCGTCTCAAAGACCTTGCGTCTCCTAAGTTTTTTTAGTACCAATAAACTACAGAAAACATGCTGATGAAGCATGAGGATTTATATAATTTTTCTTTCGTTTTAACATAAACTTCAGATTCACGTACAGCAGCGAAAATTTTATCTCTTTCTTGGGGGCATATAAGTAACAAACTGAAACAAAACGAAATGTTTTTTTTTTTTTTTTTTTTTTGACATTATGATGTCACGGTCACGAATTAGGTTCACATTTCATGTCATTTACCCTCTTGAATTTTTTTTAACTCTTTTATTTTTGACGATGTCCTAACTTTAACAAATTGAGCTTTAGCAACCACTGGTTAAGAATTTTTCGCCCGAGAAAAAACCGGGTTTTTTGGGAAGGGAATTTTCAAAATTTTAAGAAAATATGGTTTCGAAATCTGTTTAAATTACCTTCATTAGATACATATCATCAGATGTTTTCTATAATTATGTTTGGCAGTAAATGAAATTGCTTATAAGAAAAATATTAAAAAATAATAAGTGAAAGAAGTCATCCTACCTTCAGTTTGTTATGCCTCAGCCCTCATTGTATAATTTCAAATTAAAATAGTTTGTTGAGTTTGCTTTCTAAAATTCATGGTAATTGCTTTTCTAATGCAATCATTGTTTGTCTTTGATAGTTTAGTCCAGGTTATATATTTTTAGTAGTTGAATTTTAAAATTAGGTTATCACTCCCTCCTCGTTTAAACAACTGGTACTTGTTTAGTTTAGATTATTGCTCTGAAACTTTTTTTTTTAATAAAACGTTTATTATTTTATGTAACTAATATAACTTTCTTTTTTTACATAAGTATCATACAGGTTCTTCTGATGTTTAATGTAGGCCACATATACGCTATACAGCCTCCCTTAAAACATCACGTCACGTCATACACACTTCGTTCCAATAGACTGGGTTGTCATCAGTCTAGTTTAAACAGCAACCGAACTGAATGCAGAGATTATCTACTGGTAGAATTACCATATCCACGAGAGATCGTTCCAATGGTACGGTTCAACTCTCAAATTGAAAGCAAAAAGCTTGGGAAAATTAGGCATTAAGTTAACCACCCCCCAGGCCCCAAGCCATGGCTAAAGCAGAAATACATACAATACACCAGTATGGCACCCACGGGGAGAATTAAGGGGCTTAAGCCCCTCCCAGAAGCATGAAGATGAACCCCCTTGATACAACCAAACTGCTTGAAATGCGTTTTTCGAACTTTATTTTCGAAAATTTGCCTAGCTCTAGTCCCAATCCTCTTCTTAATTTAGCCAAAAACGAATGCAGTTTTTCTCTAGGACTTCAAATTCAAAAACTTTCCGATGGAGGGCCACTTAGCCTTTCCCAGGAAACAATTCTGGGTGCTCCTGCGCCGCTGCAATACCCTACGAACTCAGAGCTCTGTGTCATCCAGAGATTGCGGTTTTGTGCTGTAGGACTCCTAGAGGACGAAACTGCAATTTCTCTAGGGGCCGAATTCAAGTGAAACACCATTGCAATCGCTTCGAAGCAATCGCAATTGCGATCGCTACTGGAAGTTGAATTACGATCGCATCTCATAGCGATTGTAACGTTTCACTTGAATCCAAATTTGGGAATTTGCGATTGCATTTGTGAGTTGCGATCGTCCGTGTTTCACTTGAATTTCGCCCTAGGACTCATCAGTTTGGCTGAGTAACCGAGCTGGAAGAAGAGAAATCATCTTATAGAAACGAAGCCAGATAGCTGAGTACTGTCTTCAGCTTGGTTACTGTCTTAGGCAGGGATTCAAGTGAAACAGCACTGCGATCGCTTCGAATTGCAATCGTTACTGGAAGTGAATTACATTATCATCAACTTAACTTAGCATGACGTCACTACGGGTGGAGCCAATAAGAGCTCACAAGCACTCAGCGATCTCCTCTTATTCGCCAAGTGGACTGTGACGTTTTATCTAGCTCGTTTTTCATAGGCAAACGTCACGCTGACGTCACGATGTTTTTATCAAGAAATGTTCTAATGTAATTCATTTCCAGTAGCGATTGTAATTTGCGATGGCCTGTTTCACTTGAATCCCTGCCTAAGCGGTACTGATTAGTCCTAATGAGGACGAAACTGCAGTCTCTGGATTATACCAGCTCTGAGTTCTATATCCTAACACAACCGAAATAAGGACAGAATCGGAATGCAGCTTATTTTAAAAATGCAACTCCAGAAACTAAATATTTAAAATTTTAGTCGAAGATACATTGGTTGTTCACAAACATACGCGCTCCCTAACCCATAAAATGATGATCATCTGCATTCGCATTATTCATCTTAGGGTCGCCGCATTTGTATTTGTATGTATATTGGAGAGGAGAGACTGCTCTTCTAAGATTTTTAAACATTTTTTGTGCGTAGAACCAAATACGATGTAATGTAAATGTATGCAACTTTCCCAAAGAAAAATCAGATTTCCATGCGTTTTTTCCCGTGTAATTTGAAAAATTTGCCTGTAATATACTTTGAAAGTCATAGTTTTTCATTGTTTCTTGTTTATTTGTAACATCAGTACTGTTCTATTATTTGTTGTTCAGGTGACGTAAAATATCAGCAATGGAAAGCTTGTTTGGCGAAAATTGTGACAGGGATACTTTGTCTGCTCCTATAAAATGCATTAAAGTAAGTTGTTCACTTTCATACCACTCTCAGCGCTGTAATTATCTCTTTTGCATTTTGTGCCTGCGTTAAGAAAGATAATATTATTAATGGGCTTGATTATGAAGTGGTTCGCAGAGAAGTACATTAATGAAGCATCTTTTTGGCAGTATTCACAGTCAGAAACGCCCCAATGGGAGGTCACTGTGACCTCCCAATACGGCTCATTTTGTATTTATATTGTAAAATTGTATTCGGCACATTTTACTGATGGTTCGGCAATTTGAAGATATACTGTTGCAACATTGAGATTATTTGTTTTTTTTAGTTTTTAGAATTGTTTTTTAAAAGATGCCTAATGTTTTTGTCACTGAATTTTATGCGTGTACGACATGTGAGCGTGCTTGTATTTTATCATTTGGTAACATTTTAATTTCATTCGGCAAATTAATAATTTCCCCTCTCAAAAATTTTAGTTCGGGAGGCCCCTGTTCACAGTTTAATTTATTTAACTTAAAAAAATAAAAAAAAAAGTTTTGAACTGTTAAATTGAATTTTTTTTTTTTTTTTCGATGTTAATGTTTCTTTCTTTGATCATGTTATACCTTTTCCCTTAAGTATTGTTTTATAAACTTATTACAAACAAATGTGTTTGAAAGGAATATTTCTGTTTTTCAAATTGTTCGGGAGTTTTTTCTAATGTAGAACACTTCACTTGTTTGCCAAAATTTTCACCTAGTTAGTCAAAATAAAGTTCTTATGTTTGTCAAGTGTTGCCAAAATCATTAATATCGAAATTTATACTTGTTTGCAAGTTTCTTGCAAATGATGTCTTGATGCTCAGAAGAAGAACCAAGTTGGCTAATAAAATGCTGCATTTACTAGCTCCCTACTTGGCAGGGTGTAAAAAAATCAATAATTTTTTTTTAAAAATCAAAAAAATCGGATTTTTTTGATTTAAATCAAATTTTTTTGATTTTTTTAGAAAAATTAGAAACTTCAGTTATTAATCAATTTTTATTTATGAACAACTTACCTTTAAGTTTTTAAAAAGACAAAAACACCCTTGAAGTAAAGCTTCACCAGTAAGAAACCCAGTAAAAAGTGTTAGGATACAATCTGAAAATAATCCTATCTACTAGCTGGGATAAAAATCATATGGGGCAGGAAGCTCAACCCAATCTTCACTTCATTCAGACCCCCCCCCCTCTTTATTTTGCTTTTGTTTTGTAAAGCTGGAATATGTTCCGTTTCAGCCACTAATAAAGACTGCCCCCTCCCAATTGCTAATGCAAGGCATAGAAAATTCATCTTCTGTTTGGTTGTTTTTGTTTTTTCTTTTCACTGAAAGTATATCACACACATTCTATCATGTCCCTCCCCCCTCAATTCACTCTTTGCAACACCTGCCCTGCACCTGCATGTATTTTCTGTATTTCACATATTAGACAACAAATAGCACTATTTGTGCATACATATTATTTGGACTGCAACCTTCCAGCATCTGTGGAGGGGGGATAAGTAGGATTACTTTTCCATTTACTAGATGGAAATCAAAGCTCTAAAAGAAAATGGTAAAAATAATGAAATTGGGATTGTCCAAGAGAATTTTTTAAGGATTAAAATAAAAAGTGATTAAAATCAATGATTTTTTTTAAAAGAATCAATTGATTTAAATCGCGATTTAAATCACTGATTTAAATCAATTGATTTAAATCATTGACACCCTGCTACTTGGCGAATCCAGGATTGCCAACTGCCTGAGATCTCCTATTGGCTGGTTTGTTTGATTCATATGAATGTAATACTCTACACTGTTGTACTCTTAAAATTGAAAATATTTAATAATTTACAGAAATGATACCATAAAAAGGCTTCATATGTGTGGAATTAACAAACATCCAATTTCTACCCAATTCACCTGAAATTCGGACATGACGCTGAGAACTACTTCCTTTGTTTGGTTGTTTTAGCTGCCAATTTGGTACATTCCATGTTTTGATAATCTCCTGTATTGATTAATGATCATAATTCAGCAATAGTGGAAGGGGCCTCAGAATTACTTTCAGTTGCTATCTAAAGTTGCTAAATTTCAAATTTGTTTGAAGACTCCTGCTTTTCAGCTAACTCATCGAAATTATTCTGTATGTATATGATATTGTTTTATATTGTTGTTTATCTTTTTATCTGGTGTGAATTGTAACTTAACTCTTTTTTCTTTCAGGATAAAGCTAAACTGGTTCCTGCTTTTCTGAAAACTAAAGGCCTTGTGAAGCAACACATTGACTCCTTTGATCACTTCATTAATGTTGAGGTAAGTACATTTTTTTAGATGTCCGAGAGCTAAAATTCTGGGTGTGATAGTGGGATTTGCTTCTATTCCTCATATTGAACTGAGAAATATTTTACATTGATTTCTAAAGCTTGGGAGAATATTTTTAAAAATGTTATTGTAACTTTATTTTTTGAATACTTTAATTGCGTTTGGTGGAAAGGTATAGTTAAAAATGTTAGTAATGCTGTTGCTTTTTAATATTATTCTATTATAAGTAGAGTAATATTAAAAGAACTTATAATAGAATACTATTAAAAGATAACAGTAGTATTACTAACAAAAATAGTTTAAAATTTTCTGAAATTTAATAATTCTTATAAATTCTAATCCAATGTAACAATGTAAACTCTATTTTTAGTAGAATAGTACGAAAAGAGCATTAGGAACATCAGTATTGTGAAGTTTTTAGCAATTTGTTTTCATGCAAATAATGTAATATAACATTTGAGAAATTAAGCTAAGATATTATCATTATATATTCTTCCATATTATTGGTTTGGATGTTAATTACTTGAAAGTTTTGATTTTGAAAATTTTGATTTCTACTAATGATGCTTGAAGATGGTACATTTTCTTATGGTGGATGAAAATGAATCGAAAAAACAATTTAAAAAAATTCTTTTTATTAAATATATGTTATTATACTGCAGAGATGGATGTAATTGATCAGCAAAAACAATGCTTATATATACAGCAGACTAATCATTGCTCCTATTCTTCTATTCTAATAAAAAAAATTCTCACAATTCTGATTTGTCTATATTTCCAAGATCATGCTGTCTGTAGTTAAGTTACCCCAACTTTACATAATATGGAGTGATAAAATTAAAGTGCAATTGCTATAATGCGGACTGCTATTTTTAAATTTCAAGGACGTCATTCTTTAATGTGATAGTGATGATCCATTTCTAATTATTGATGAAAACTTTCCTAGTGAAATGTATTACCTATTTATACACTTCTGCATAGTTAAAACTACTTATACAGTCAACGCTCGTTATAACGACCACTCATTATAAAGACCATCCTAATATAACGACCGGTGAGAAAATCCCCAACTGTATCCCAATATACTCTATGTTCTACCTCTTATATAGACCGCTCGTTATAAAGACCGTTTTCTGTAGGACGGAGACGGTCGTTATATCGAGCGGGAGACGGTCGTTATATCGAGCGTCGACTGTACATCCATTTCAAGTATTGCTCTTTTTTAAGTTGTATAATATGCAAGTTGATGAAAAATCACTGCTACGTCATTGAGGTTTTCATTCAGTGTTAGAAATTAAAATTCAAATATAAGTATCATGATGATGCCTCATATAAGTTTCTAAGTGTCAAAACAAACAATTCAGGTGCTATTTTTAATGAATAAAATGTATATGCATCCAATGTTTAAATAATATTTTTTAATATAAATGCTACATATTATCAATAGCATATTTAAACAGATCTGGAAAATATACAGAAGAAAATGTTTTTTTCAGGACAAAATTGATTGCATTTTAAAATACTTTTACAAATTCAAACTTCAAGTCAATCACAGGCTCATGAAAAAAAGGTTCAGAATGTCGAAAACTTGATGCGTCAAATTTAGCACTTAAGGTTTGAAAATTCGGCTTCAAGAATAAAATTTTTAGTCTTAAAAATGGGACTAACGACCACTTATTTCTAACACTACTCATTTATTACTTTAGTATGTTTTGCTGAAGCTTATGCAATGTAATTTTGAATCAATATTTATGTATCCACAATTTCAGTAATCTTCACAAAGTGCTAAAAAAATGAACTTATTATTTTGCCTATGTGTTTAAAAATTACTTTACTTTTGTAAATTCAATGCCTAATATTTTTTTAATTGTATTCATAGATAAAGAAGATTGTTAAGGCTAATGAGAAAATCATATCCGATGTGGATCCTTCTTTTTATATCAAGTAAGACTTGTTAGTTTATTTAATTATCTAATCCAAAAACTCTTGAGAGTTGAGTTAATGTACAGTAAAAACTTGAATCATCTATTTTTCATGATCATTTAAAAGAAATTTTGGATAAGAACAAATAATAAATGTACGGGTTCAATGATTTTTGTACAAAAGTTGTACAATATCTGTTGCAACTTATCTGTATAAGTAATATCGTAAGAATTCATTTATGTTTGAGCTGAAGAAAGCAAAATTCTTTTAGTGGCACACAATGCTGGTAATCTTTCTTAGCAAAGCAAGCCCTTTTCCATCACCCTTGTTTTTCAAAAAAGAAGTGTTGAATCCTCTGTCCTCTCCAAAAGTCATCTTTCCGAGGAAATGTATAATATAGATTATTCTATTAGTAAATCTATGTATTAAAAAAACATTGAGATGACCCTATAAACTAAAAATTGGAAATATTTACAGGAAAAAAATGTAATGGTCTTGCTATGACTGTCAAACTAAGAGAGAGAGAGAGAGGATTTACATGTTTCTTATCACAACATAATGCAATCAGCAAATCATGGGACAATGGGAAGTAATTTTTATGATGGAGTACGAAATGTAAATGATTAAGTGATTGGCAATATCAGGGGGTTTGTTATAAAAATTGTTTCTTTCTACTAGAAAAAAAAAACTTTAAAAAGTGGAAATAGTATATAGAAATCTACTTGAAATTGTCTTACGAGAAAACTTCTAATTTGTGTGAAATAAATGTCTATTGAAAGTATTTTCTAAAAGTTGATCTTGAGGGCCAATTTACACTTGAGCTTGAACCAATTTTTTCAATCAAAATTCAATGTATACAGACACAGAGGTTGAGGGAAAAGAAATTCATGTTCTGGTTTCAATGTTTAAGCAGGGAATGAGTGATCTGAAATTAATCTAAGGGAAAGCTAATAATACTCTGTAAAAGGCATGATTTTTGTTTAAAATAATGCTTTGTACCAGTAATAAATGAATGTTCCAGAAGGAAATTTGTGCTCTGGTTCCAATATTTACAAAAGGAATTAGTGATTTAAAATGAAACTTAAGAGAAAACTAAAAATTCTCTGCAAAATGCACGATTTTTGTGCAGAATAATGCTTTGTACCAGTAATAAATGACTGCAGCAATTGACTTTCTTCTGATTTTTCCAGGTATTTAGATATAAATATTGGAAAGCCTGTAATTGAAGAAGGATACCATATGGTTAACTTGACCACACCTCATGAAGTAAGTTAGGTCTCAAACAAATTGTTGTGTCTCTAAGATGGAAGCTATACTTTTGTACAGTATTATAGTCAAATCATGAATTTTATGAAGTATATTGTCATAAACTCTTAAAAAAAGTTCTTTTTTTTTTTTTTTTTCTTTTGGAGGAAAATTAGTTCATTTTGTCTGTTAATCAATAGTAATTAATCTTGAGCAACGCTTTTGATTTTTACTGTGTATGTTTTTACTATTCGTGTAAAAAAGTTCTTTACTTCATTGTTGTAAATATATTTTTCAAAATGATTGTATATCACTTTTTTAATTTATTATTTTTATTATTATTATTATTTTTTTTTTTTGTTACTTTTCTGTCTTTCCTTTCTTTCTTTTTACTTCCTTTTACATAGTAAAGGAAGTATAGTGATCACGAAAAAAGTTTCACTCAAATTTCGGCCTAAATGTTCCTATGAACATATAAACAGCCAAGACATTCTTTTCGACCACCTCCAAGTTAATTACGACAAGTTTTCTTGAGACGTCTGTATGTGCGTATGTATGTTTGTATGTATCTCGCATAACTCAAAAATGGCATGCCGTAGAACATTCTTGCTTGGCATGTAGGCTCTGAGGGGGGTCTATTTGTGCACCTCCCCTTTTGGTTGCATTCAAATAATCCCAAGGGGGTCTTTTACCACTTTTTGGGGTAAATCTGTTAATTTCAATTCAGACTAAGAAGTGATGTTATGATTTGGTGACCACTTGGTGATCTATTGCCAAGTTTTTGGTCGCCAATTGTTCGTTCTTAACTTAGCGACACAAATTTGGTGAAAAAATTATATTTCAAATTTGGGTTATGTTTGGCGCTATTGGTGATATTTTGCGAAGAATACACTAAATGATGTTAAACTCGGCGATATTTAGACGTTAAATCATTGTAAAACGTTTTCTCCCATTTATTCGCTACAAAATAGGGGTATAAATGTGTGAATTGTTTTTTTGCTCCCTCTAAGGAACTATTTTAACACTAAAAGCATCTATTATGCAATTTAAGCGTGAAAAGAAGTAGTGTCGTGTCCACACCAGATTTTTTTTTTTTTTTGTTTTGATTATCTGTGATTTAAACAGTATATACTTTTTTATCTTTATTTTTATGAGTTTTTTATTATTGCTTGATCTTTGAATATTCAAGGTTAGCATTAAAAAAAAGTTCGAGAAAACACTTATGTGTGTGTTTAAATATTAATCTGCAGAACTCATTTCACCCAATGGTCAAATTGTCAGAGCAATTACAAAATTTAATTACAACATATTCCTTTTTTTTTCCTTCACAGGATAAGTTTTAAAACTAAAACTCTGATTAGTTTAAATTAAGTCAGTTTCCATACTTTAAGCTTACTTAAACTTTTTTTTAAATTTTAACATTCATTCAGCTCCTCCATGATTAAGAGTATTAAGGATTGAAACTGATTTCTAGAAATTTATTTATTTATTTTTATTTACTTTTATTAATATTTTCAAAAAGAAGAGTATGAAATAATAATATTGGAAAATGATATACAAAGCTTGAGCGATGCTTGTTTTGTGTATGTTATAAATTAAAAGGAGTTTTTCAAATGTTTAAAGTACCTTTTAATTTATTTTTTAGTGTCGGTTGAGAGATATTACATACAGTGCTCCAATAACAGTAAATGTAGAATATGTCAAGAGTCAAAAACGGTTCATCAAAAATGACCTAAACATAGGAAAGTATGTATTTTCTTGTTTACATTTGTTAAAGAAATGATTGTTATTTAAAAAAATGTACATATAATTTTAATTTATCCTCCATGATGATTTTGTGCATGCATAATTGTTTTTTTCCCAAAAAGTGAAGCACATATGAAACTTTACAAAGTATTTTTTAGTTTTTTTTTATAGTCATTCTATGGTAAAACTATTGTTGATTCCCAAATATCTTTTTTTCTAAACCTTTGGATAGAATAGCGCTTGTAGTATTTTTTGCATGCCTTTCAACAATTTGCAATTGTTTCCAATATTTATGAATTATTTGCTAAAAAACTTAGTAATTAATGTTTATTGTTCACATAATTGAGTTATAATACATAATGGCTAAGGACGGAAGCATACAATTAAGTGTATTTCTCATGTGGGATATGTTTCATTTTACAGGAAAAGTTCTTATTATTTCTTTAATGTGTTTTATTTTATATGTGTATTTGTGCAAAGAGAGAATGTCAAAGAAGAGTTCAATAATATTATGACTTATTCAACAATACCATCACATAATATTGGTATGATATACCGCTTTAGGAAATTTGTTCCTTGTTCAAGCTTTCCTTGACTTTACTGACCTTCAAGACTCAGAGGCATTACAAATGTTGGTAGAAGAAGTAATGTTTTTTGTCAGAAACTTAAAGTCAGATAAAAATTGTTTTGGGCTCAAATCCAAAAAGGATAGCCAGATTTTGAAGTAAAAAGCTTTCTTGAAGGAAATTTGAGTAAGATAAATATGGGGGAAAATGACATTGAATTACAATCTAAACTTAAAGATATAAAGATCAATTGAAGTTGTTGAGTGTTGTAATCAAGAAATCACACTCATTTTATTTCATACTTTTTAGTGGGAACCAAGCTTATAGAAATAGTTTCTAGAATTAAAAAACTTTTTTATTTTATTTTTTTTTATGTGGTCGACCTCTGAAAATGGAGACCTAAATAATTTTAAATGGAAAACAAAAAGTAACTTTTTGGCATAATTTATTGTTTGGCAGTCATTTAATCATGATAAAATTGAATTTAACAGTTATTCTTCCTTATAGGATGCCCATTATGCTTCGCAGTTCTAATTGCCGTCTGCGTGATAAAACACAATTTGAGTTGTATAATCTGAATGAATGCCCATTGGATCCAGGTGGCTACTTCATCATAAATGGAACCGAAAAAGTAATTCTCATGCAAGAGCAATTGTCCAAAAACAGAATGATAGTTGAAAAAGATAGAAATGGTCTAATATCATGCCAAGTTACTAGGTTTGTTGCTATTTTTGTTTCTTGCATTGCTGTTTTTTCTGTTTTGAAACTTGAAATTGTTGTTTATATTCTTCTATTTTATTTTCATTGCTTTTAAATAGGCAGTTATAAGTAGAGCACAAAGCTGTGTTAATTTTCTGGCTCAGAATCATTCAACTCTTGTGCAATTCTGAAAATATTCAGTGTTGAGTAAAAAAAAAATCCCCATTATTTTATGTTTGAATTTTCTTGCTGTTACTTTTTGTGATCATTGATCCACCTGGAAGCTGTTACTTTAAAGAAACCTCAAGCATATATCATGGCAGCCCAAATGCTTATGTATGTCTGTACTTTACAAAAGACTTTTTTTTATTTTTTTTACATTTTAGGATAAACTTTAATTAGTTGAAAACACATTAGTTTAAATCAGCAGTTCTCAACCTTCTTTGACTGGAAGGAAGAGGAGTTTTCTTTTTTCCTTCCTTTTTTTTCTTTCTCACTTTTTCTCTTGCACAAAAAAAAAGAGAACAAACGAAAAAACACTTGCATTTGCGGACCGCTAAAAACACATTACTTTTTTTATAAACTGATAAAGTTTTTTGCCTTTCTTTTCTTTCATTTCTGCTTTCTTTGTTTACCCACAAGGAAAAGAAAAAGAAAAGAAAACTTTCAAGGACTGTTGAACACCTTGCGAATTGCTGAGAATTTTTATCCTTTTTAAAACCAATATATCTTATAAATGAATTAATAAGTATAAAAACAAAAGTTCAAAAAATTCTTACAAAAAATATTTAAATGTAATGTTAAGAATAAGATAAGTTATAATTTTTATAATTATACAAAAATAAGAAACGTTTCTGAAAAATCATAGAAAACTAAAAATTAATCACAAATTCATGTAAAAGATGTCACATAAGATATTATCATAATTAATGTTTTTTTTTTCTTTTCTTTTCTTTCCTTGAATAAGGAAATTTTTCAAATGGGAACAAGCAAAAATCTATTCTCAAAAGTTCAATGTACAGTAAACCAACTTTTTATACATATTTCTACAGACTGACATGAAATGACGTGTAAATGAAAACAAAATTTTACCAAAACATTGGCAAACCATTTTGATTTTCACAAACTCAACCTTACTGTTGCAAATTTATAAAAATATAAAAATTGTAAGGTTCCAATAAAGTTTTTATGTAACTAATACAAACTGGTGTGTAATAGTTTTATACTAAAGATAATAACCGAGTTTTTAAGTAAAACTTTTACGTGAAATAAATCATATTGTAACGAGTCCGTAGCACCTTCAACTTTCTTTAAATGAGCATTCCAATCTTGAGGAAATAACTAGAAATTTATTTACAAGTATGTACACTATTTACACTTGGAGCAGGAAACAATTGCTAAACATCCAGCAATTAGGTAGCAAAACAGTACACTGTACTCTCAACAGTAATTCAGCACCACGTATCTAATGTGAACAGTAATTAAGCAATTAGAAAAGCAAAACAACCATCCGCCCAAGCGAATGAAAACGAGTCTCCAGAAATCAACATCTGAAAAGAACTAACTGACTGTGTTCAAGGCCAGCTATTTATACTCGAAAAGTTATTTCCACAATATACTAGTAAAATCCGGAGCATTCTGTTCATTCACAAACTTACAGAATCCATTCACAAATTCTAGTGATAAAAAGAAAACCACGCGAAAATGTCTTCATGCTTATCAAAGTTAGGGCAAGTGTAAAAACTACAAAGTGTTACAGGGCCGGTATACTAGTGATAAAGGTGATATCTTCAGATACTTTTGCAACATGATGTCAGATAAAACCAAAACTAATGAAAATGATGCAAGGCAGGAAAAACAACAACTATTTACAAGATTTGTAACAATATTTTTATTATATTATCTTTAAAACATATTGTCTTTAGCTATCTTCATTTATTAATGCAGTTATATCCCTAATACACGTAAATGTACATGCAAGTTGCATCCAGGATCGAAAACCACTTGTGTCCGGAAAGGGTGTCCAGAGTGTCATCGATCCGTGGAAGAGGGTAACTGTCCTTCTTGGTGATGTCATTCAGGCGTCGGTAATCAACACAAAATCTGGTGGAGCCAGACGGACCAAGACGATAGGGGATGCCCAAGGACTGGATGAGGGCTCGATGACGTCATTCTCTTGCATCTCTTTCAAGAGGATCTCAACCTCTTCCTTCTTGGCGAACGGTAGTCGTCTTGGATGCTGCTTGATAGGGGGATGATCTCCAGTGTCGATCCTATGCTGCGTTAAACTCGTGCGACCAACATCTTCGGATGTAGATGAAAACACCTGCTTGAAGTTGTCCACCAATTTTTCCGCAGCGTATCTTTGATCCTTCGATAATGATGCACTCCCAATTAATTTCGAAGTCAAGGACTCGGAAGACACAGTCTCGGAGGAATCAATTCTTCTGATGATACAGTTTACAGGAGTACAAGTTGCCAACACTTCTCCTTTCTTAATATTCCTCGGTCTTTCACTTACGTTGGCGACTCTCACAGGAACTGCATTTCTTGAAAGGTCCACAAGCGTAGATGCCACTAGTACTCCTTTTGGGCTATTACTCTGGTTAGGATATTCAATTAGGCCGAATTTAAAGCTGTTGTTTTCCTTGATGGAGCCAGGTATTAGTATTTCTGATCTTGGGGGAATCAATAAGTCTGTTTGGGCTATTATTTGATGAGCGGATTTTAAGTTATTTTCAGCATTGAAAATTGCTATGTCTTCCCTCATCGAGTGCAGCTCATTATTTTTAAAATCGATAGAAAAATCAAATTTTCTCAAAACGTCCAGTCCGAGAATGAAGGGATCTGTAATGTCAGCGACGAATGCCGTGTGATGGTAAGTGGCACTCCCGAACATTATTTCTAAGTTCACTTTTCCTTCAATCTCGATTTTGTCACCTGTCACAGTTTGGAGAGTAACGCAGGGCGGCGTCCATAAGATCTTGAGTCCAAATTCACGAGCCACATCAGTCTTAATAATGGTAACGTTGGCTCCTGTGTCCACAATCATTTCGCAGGGAAACCCATTCATATAAGCGTAAATGAAGAGTCAGTTGCAGCCGCCACTTCTTGGGGAAATCTGGAAAACTTTGGGAGACGTCTTCTTTTCTTGGCGAGCTTCGCAATTCCTTCGTACGTGGCTCTCACCACCACATTTCCAGCACTTCAGTGTTTGTCTACCTTGGTCTTTGAGAGCCGAAATCTTCTTCAGGGTCCCCGAGATCTCTTTGATTTGTCGCTCAATTTCCGAGAGACAAGTTGAGTGCGAATCCGGAGCACTCGCTTCCACGCCCCTGATTGAATGGCGATCCTTGAGGGACGTTTGTTGTGCAGCCTCGAACTTCATTGCGTAGACCAGACCGGATTTAAGATCTTTGATGTCCGCCATTCGGAGAGCCGTCTGAATTTCCGGACTTCGCACTCCGTCTATAAAGTAGTTTAGGGCCAGGCTATCGCGAACACTTGAAGGACAGTCCGAGAAGGCGAGATGGGAAAGCCTCTCAACGTCTGCTGCAAAAACTTGAAAAGTCTCTCCAACCCTCTGGAGTCGGGATTTGAGCTGAAGTTGGCTGAATTCTTTTTGGCAGGATTCGCCAAAGCGAAGCTCCAAGGCCGATGATAAGGCTTCGAAGTCATGGTGCTTGTCCTCTGGGAAGGTCTGTAGTATATCAGCTGCATCCCCTCTCAGCGAGGCTGCAAGTTGACAGGCTTTCGCGGAAGAGTCCCAGGAGTTTGCTTCTGCAACGATGAGGAACTGCTTCTTGTAAATATTCCACGAGGCCTTCCCGTCAAACGTGGCCAGTTTGATGGATGGACGAGAAGTTCCAGCTGCAGCTACACAGTCACTCGAGTTGTTGCAGGATGCTGATAACTTTGATTCAAGTTCTTTAATTTTCTTTTCCACATGGTTTTCTACTGTGGTGATTCGATTCTCAACGCTGTCTGAGTTGTTGCAGGATCCTGATAACTTTGATTCAAGTTCTTTAATTTTCTTTTCCACATGGTTTTCTACTGTGGTGATTCGATCTTCTAGAGCCTCCACTTTATTTTCCATGTTGATAAATTTAGTTTCCACCAAACTTTTCATTGACGTTAGATCGCTCTTAATTTCTTCTTGACTTGAAGTTATGCTAGCGGTTAAATCATTCTTAATTTCTTCTTGACTTGAAGTTATGTTAGCGGTTAAATCACTCTTTAATTGTTCTTGATTAGTAGCCAGATCATTTTTTAATTGTTCTTGATTAGTAGCCATAATCGCCATATCATTCTTAACAGCGTTGATAGCATCAAGGAGTTTTTTTTAGTTGTTCCTCCATTGCTCGAGTAATCACCATAAAATTCTGAAGTCAAAAAGTCCTCAGGAAGAAAAGTCCAAGTTCACAGATAATTCCAAGAAAGTCCTTGAAGATGCCCCACGTTGGGCGCCAAAATTGTAACGAGTCCGTAGCACCTTCAACTTTCTTTAAATGAGCATTCCAATCTTGAGGAAATAACTAGAAATTTATTTACAAGTATGTACACTATTTACAATAGGAGCAGGAAACAATTGCTAAACATCCAGCAATTAGGTAGCAAAACAGTACACTGTACTCTCAACAGTAATTCAGCACCACGTATCTAACGTGAACAGTAATTAAGCAATTACAAAAGCAAAACAACCATCCGCCCAAGCGAATGAAAACGAGTCTCCAGAAATCAACATCTGAAAAGAACTAACTGACTGTGTTCAAGGCCAGCTATTTATACTCGAAAAGTTATTTCCACAATATTCTAGTAGAATCCGGAGCATTCTGTTCATTCACAAACTTACATAATCCATTCACAAATTCTAGTGATAAAAAGAAAACCAGGCGAAAATGTCTTCATGCTTATCAAAGTTAGGGCAAGTGTAAAAACTACAAAGTGTTACAGGGCTGGTATACTAGTGATAAAGGTGATATCTTCAGATACTTTTGCAACATGATGTCAGATAAAACCAAAACTAATGAAAATGATGCAAGGCAGGAAAAACAACAACTATTTACAAGATTTGTAACAATATTTTTAGTATATTATCTTTAAAACATATTGTCTTTAGCTATCTTCATTTATTAATGCAGTTATATCCCTAATACACGTAAATGTACATGCAAGTAGATGTTTTTGATGACAAATTGTTTGAAAGTTGTCTGATATGCTTATTGCCTTTGCACAATGATTATTGCATTATTGATTGAATTAATTCAATGAAATATTGAAATATTTCATGAAATATTTTTCACTTTTGCTTTTACAAGCAAAATAAGCTTTATAAACGATGCATTTTTGCATTAAAATGAATAGTCAGGACTTATGATAATAATGTATCGATGATGTTTTACTGTATTGCACTTTTAACTATGTAATAAAAATTATTATACATTATTATCCAAGTTGTATAGCCACCTTTTCACCATGAGATACTTTAAGAAAATTGTTTTTATTTATTTTTTTCTGAATGCTTTTTTTTTTTTGAAGTGCTTTTTCTTCCCCACTCCATCTCCCTCTAATTCCTACTTACTTATTTACATTGAAATAGCTAGCCCCCCCCCCCCCCCCCAACTCATTGCATTTAAAAAGATGGTGACTTAACTCTCTCCCACTTTAAATATGCTTCTTTTTTTTTTACTTTGGTCTGTGGCGCATTCAATATACTTATTTTGTATGGTTTTTCTCTTCAAGCTCCACCCACGAGAAGAAAACGAGAACCAATATCATTACTAAGAAGGGAAAATTTTACATGAAGCACAATAGCTTTGCAGATGTAAGTAGTTACATACATTACACTAGTTTTATGCAGTGTTTTTCACATTGTTTATTTGAGATCATGTTCTTACAGTATTAGAGTGCAGTTGAATTTTCAATCTAAACATGTTGATCATAAATCTGTGTTTAAAAGGTAGGTATTGGCTTACTTATAAGACATATTTAATTACAACTGAAAAAAAGCTTTGCAATAATGTAAGAATAATTATCAATTAAAGTCTGGCTATGTTGTGGTTATCCCTGTGGTTTGAATGTGAATTAGTAACTAAAGATTGTGTCACAAAAAGAAAAAAACAGGCCAAAATAGTGGTAGGATTGCTACTGCAACAAATCTGAAGCCAACAACGGCCCGTGGATGCTGAAGTAAAATTTCATCAAAATTTTAATTTATCAAAACAAAAAATGACTTACCCCATTTCTAATTGTTTGTAGAAAGTTCATGGGTGACAAATATTCATATACAAAAGGAAACTTTATGGTAGTAGTCGTTGTGATGGGAAGTAGTTTCACAAAAATTATACTTTCCATTCCAAGAAAAAAGGGTTAATAATGGGGAAATATGGATTGTTACAACATTTATTATTAAAACTTTGCTTACTAAAATTAATGAAGAAAAATAACGATTCAATGTCAAAAAAAATTTTTTTTTTTTCCTAATAGTCATTGCATCATTCATTTTCTTCATGAATGCTTGTAAGAAAAGTATTCTTAAACTACAGGCTATGGAAAATTCAGCTTTCAATTCCTTTCAGCAATCGTCCCCCCTCCCCCGAGAAGCATGTGTATTTACAGTTGGTAACCTTAGACTTGGTATCCTTGGGCACTACTAATGAGTTGCATAACACAGTCACCAATTCTTAGAGTATCAGGCTTCTTCTTTCTGTAGTTGTTATGAAGTCGGGTGAGTCATTTAGGGAGTCTGGGGGGTCAGTTGCTCCTGCATCCCCCGACTTGGGAAAATCATTGCATTTTCATATAAGTGGGTGCGGTTTTTGCGGGGGTTTTTTTGGTACTATTTACATTGAGTACACATCCTTTGCCCCTTCTATAAAAGTTAGAAATGACATGCTAGTATAAAGCTATTTTAAAAGATTTTTTATTCATCTATTCTGTAAATGCGTAGAGCATGTCTAAGATAGTCAAGGTGTTGCCATTTGGAACTACCAAAATCAACTTTTTCGTTCCATAAATGAAAACTATGCAAAATGTTATGTAAATCGCGCACAACTCATTTAGAACTAAATTAACTTTTGGGAATGTTATATCTATGTGCACATTGAAACCTTTTATGTTTAAATTTTTGTGTCCATTTGTAAAAACATTTAGCACATTGTTTTGCAGCTAGTGTGAATTTAGCTGACATGAAAAAACTTTGGTTATTATTTGAATTTGTCTTGGCAAGGTTTAGTTGGAAAAATATCATATATTTGTTTAACATATCTTTAAATATTAGTTTTCTTTTTTTTACTGCAGGATATACCTATAGTAATTGTGTTTAAAGCCATGGGTTTTGAAAGTGATCAGGTAATAGTTCAACTGATAGGCACAGATGAAATTACATTGACAAAACTTTTTCCGTGCATTGAAGAATGCAGAAGAGCTCAAGTATATACCCAGTTACAGGTAAGGCTTTTATACTTTGCTTGTTCAAATACATGTAGCGTTGAGTGTTTTATAGTTGAAGTGATCTATGGTTTAAGTGTTAAAAGTTGGCAATATGCTTAGCTATGGGAATGCTTTTACTGTAACATGGACATAATATTTGTTTTCATTTTTGAGCTTTATCTTTTGAGTTTATTTGTGCAGTAAGTAAAAATAAATGTCAATTAAATAAATAAATTTTAATGAAATATGCTCATCTAGGAAAACTGCCTTTCTGATTTATTGTTATTATTTATTTATTTCCTTATTCAGGATCCGGCATGTCAGCCTCCTGTATTTGGAGGGAGTACTAAGTGAGTTGTGGGGGGTATTCAATAGTGTAGGTGGTATCAATAAAAGGGAGTTCATGTGCCATTTTCAGTAGTTACAATGGTGTGCCGTGGTGAACATTGTTGTGTGTAGTTGAAGAGCATATTTGTTATAGTACCTCTGTGACTACTGCTCAGCATATGAGAGCCTTTCACATATGGTTTCAACTTGGTCGACATTATCCT
Source organism: Uloborus plumipes (assembly GCA_038373865.1). Lineage (NCBI taxonomy): Eukaryota > Metazoa > Arthropoda > Arachnida > Araneae > Uloboridae > Uloborus > Uloborus plumipes. Next base: position 23,886 of record JAXGGA010007689.1, on the reverse strand, counting down.
GTTCCACAAAGAAAAACTTCTCGTTCAGGCATAAAACACTAAAGTCAAAAACACCTAACTAACATCGGACCATAACAAACAATTCTAAAAATAAAAGCTTTTATGTGAGTATCCATTCATCAATCTCTGAAGGGCTTAATACTTAACCCTTTGGGGATGGCAGTCAGCAGAAGATAGTGCTCCCTCAGGATGGCAGCCACACATGAACTGTGCTTACAGGCTGGGGCTGGGGCAGTTTCTCCCGCTAAGCCCAATACACAATTTCGGAAAATATGCATTTTCTGGCAAAACCCTTTGTGTGAATTCCTGAGCATGAAAAGACCTCTGTACCAAATTTGGCAAAGATCGGACATAAGCTGGATTTATTTCAGAGAAACCCTTCTATTTGGATTTGCAGCACCCATCGAAGAGGCGAAAATCCCCCTAAATGAGTTCCTGAGCATCAAAGGATTTCTGTTCCAAATTTGGCAAAGATGCACCGTAAACTGTGGTTTTGTATAAGAAGCATACATACATTCACATCACCTATTTTTATATTTAATAAATGGATCAATAGTTAAACAGGTAGTGAAACCACCATAAAACTACCCCTTTACTTCATCCACCTTTCTTATACTCTCAGAGAAATAACTCTTTGCTTTAATTGTACACATTGATACATAGCTTTCTCATATTGTATTCTTTAAAATAGTGAATTTTAATTGAAATATTTTAGGCACTTTGTTACATGGGCAGTAAACTGCGTCAAAGAAAGATGTGGGCATCTTCTCAGAAGAAAACGCCTATTGATGAAGCTAGAGATCTTTTAACCACAACAATATTGGCACATATCCCAGTAAGTTGAAATATTTCAAAGCTTATTGTGTGAAAAAAAGGAATATTGATATGATTTTTCGAACAGGTAATTGAAAGATATAGTATTTTTCAGAAATTTACATCTGAAGGAACATCTGGTATATTACTTAAAATGACTTAATTTGGCTGTTATTGCTTCATTTATGAATAAGCTCACTTTCTGTTTAATTATGAGTTCAAAAAACATGTATACAATTATTCTCTGTTGAAGACCTTGGTGCAAGTAGGGGACAACTTCAGGTTTTAAAAATTTTTAAGGAATCACAAGAATATTTTAAAATTTCATTCCAAAATATTTTGTATTTATATTTTATATTTGTGTTAGAACACGCTGGTAGACAAAAAAATGATAATTTTATAAAATACGAGGTCTGTTGGAAAAGTCAAAGTACCCATCCCCATGTTCTCCCCCCCCCCCCCAAATATCCCCAAGAGTAGATTTAGGCAGGAAGAATTATGACCCCCCATAAACTCCTGGCTTGCATGACATGAAACCTTGCAGAAAAGTTTGCTTCGGCATTATAAAATTTGTTTTCAATTCATCAATTTAATTTTGCTCTAGGTTGAAGATTTCAATTACAAGGTGAAGGCCGTGTACATGGCTATAATGATCAAAAGGATTATTGCTGCTGAGAAGAATCCCAAGCTACTCGATGATAGAGATTATTATGGCAACAAAAGGTTAGAATTAGCTGGTTCTTTGCTGTCCTTACTGTTTGAAGACTTATTCAAAAGATTTAATTCTGAAGTAAGTTATCTATCGCCTGCAGTTTATGGTAATTTGAACTTCATTGTTATTTTTTTATTCTTATAATTAACGTTTGAAAAGGCAATAAAATAATAAAACCTATTCAATCCAAAATTCAAAATGTTCAGGAAATCGAAATGAATGATTTCAAGCAATTTTAATGTTATTAGAACAGTTTACTTGCTTGCAAAAAAGTTTTTTTTTTATTATTATTAATTTTTACTATGTTTTTTATTCTGTTTAAGACTATAAAAGTGCAATATTTACTATACCCCTGAAATTTGCAATATTTTATGATTTCAGTTCTACTTGATAAAATGGTTTGAATCTAAGAGTTTTTGCTTGTGTAAAGGCAAAACATGTACTTGTAGATTGGTTTTCAGACTCAATGCTAACATGCTTCCTGCAAAATTTCCAAACAAATTTAAGCACACTCTGCTGTCCGTCTACTTCAAACAAGAAAGGAATACGTAAACAGTGGTAAATTTGATTAGAGAAATCATAGATGGACTTAATTGGTTTGCTTGTTCTAATAAACAAGCTAAAAATTTGTAAAATTTAGGATTTAACACCTTATAAAACTTAAAGTGCCATTGCTGAGTGATTTAACAAGTTTTAGAAAACAATATGCATTTTGTTGTTAATATTTGTACTGTTATGATATGGTTTTTTATTATAATATCATTTGGAAATGAAGCTTAATTAAATGAAGATCCAATAGCAACCAATATTATATATTGTTACAAATCTTGTAAATAGTTGTTTTTCCTGCCTTGCACCATTGTCACTAGTTTTGGTTTTATCTGATGACATGTTGCAAAAGTATCTGAAGATATCACTTTTACCATTTGTATACCGACCTTGTAACATTTTGTAGTTTTTGCACTTCCCCTAACTTTAATAAGCATGAAGACATTTTCCCTTTAAGTTGTAATGTGTGTGGGGGGGGGGGGGTCTTTTTACCACTAGAATTTTCTTGAATGGATTATTTAGTTTAGATTATTAAGTTTGTGAATGAATAGGACTCTCCAGATTTTGCTAGAATGTTGTAGAAATTTCCTTCCGAGTATAAATAGCTGTCCAATCTGCCTTGAACACCGTTTTTAGTTTTTCTCAGATTTGATTTCTGGAGACTTGTTTTTATTTGCTAGGGCGAATGTTTGTTTTGCTTTTGTAATTTCTTAATTACTGTTCGCGTTAGATCGTTACCATCGAAACTCCAAGCCTTCTGTCTGAAACGGTTGCTAGGGACTACGTCATCACATTGGGGCCAGTTTCTTTCATTTTCCAGCTTGTTATTATACGCAAAACCCATTCAAACTAGCTAGAAGAATCTTATTCCAGTTGGATTTTATCACCAAAACCTTCATTTGGATTGTAAAAGGTAAGTTATGCTTTCTTTCATGCATCATATCCCTTTATAATATTGAAATTAACTTATTTTTAAGTACTAACTGAAATTTCTGATAGTTTCCGGATTAGTTGACTGAGCTTTAAGTTTACTTGATCTATTTCAGACTTTCTGTGCGAAATTTAAATATTTATTCATGGAAAATGCTTGCCTAATTGAAATTTCTTTTCTGGATTGTAAAAGCTGTTCTTTTTCAAAATGTAACTGCCAGGTTCGAAAGTTAAGTCAAGAATCTAGCTAAACTAACCATTTTCTTAAACCATATACAACGATTTCGTAATGAAATGAAGTTGATGTATTACCTGTTTCAGGATTATAAAATATTTAAAGCGTTTAGAGTAATGCATTGACAAAAACTTTGTATCTATTCGAAACTCAAATACAACCTGCCGACGAAATATCTATGAGCAGCCATTTTCAGTAAAGTAATCCATTCCTGGCAAAACACCTAAGTCCCTCGTGTGCTGTATAATAACTATGCTGTGGTATTTACATTGTAAATTGACAGATTTAATGATAAGAGTTTTACTAATACTTGGTTTTGGCACGTTTTTAAAAATCTGGCTGAAAGTAAAATATGTACCGATTTAGGTATTGTATCTTCGACAATTAATTTCGCCAAAAATTTGCAAAAGCTATTTAGGTAAAATCTTCTTTTTCCAAATCTTAAAACTTGATTTAATAAAATTAAAGTTTTTTTGTCAATAATTTTTTTGGATGTGATTTCAAGTTCGCTAAATTTACGCTAGTCAATAAAAGTAAAATTTTTGGCGAAATTTCAAAAGCCATTTAACAATATTAACACAATTATCTCAAATTTGAAGAAATCGGTCAACGAAATAAATGAAGCTAACATAAATGTTGCGCTAAACATTTTGGAAAACGTTTAAGTGTTGATTTTTGGCGCAATTTTATGATTGCGAAAACTATCGCACATTTAGACGAGTTTTGGCTTGGCGAAATTTTAACTGCTCCTTGACATTTTATAGTTCTAAATAGTTTTTGGAGGATTGGTTTGTAAAAAAAAAAAAAAAAGTTTGCGAGTCAAGAAATTGAGCCAAATTTTTAGCTGCGCCAACAACCAACATTGTCGAAACTCTTCATTGTACCTTTTAATTTAGAGCATTACATAAGGGCCGACAACCTACATTTGATCTCAACTAAAGAAATAATGAAGAAGCAAACAAACTGATATTAAACGTTTACTACAAATTGTACTTTTGTAAAGAAAAATCAAGCATAAATAAAACCTTACTTATAAAAAAAAAATAATAATAATTCTAGTAAGCTGCCCACAATTTCTACTTCTCTCAGCATCATGATCATGAATATCTATTATGTATTAATATGTGTCAGAAACAATAAAGTATTTTCTTATGAATAATACTGAACTTTCAATTATAAATACAAATAATGAAATCATATAAATTTTTAAGCTTAGGGCAGACATTTTAAAATTCTGTAATTTACTTACAGTAATGCCATAAGTTTTGAGCTTTTGACAGATTTAATTAGAATAAGAAAAATGAAATGAAACTTTTTTTTCAAACCTATTAATAGTAGCAGTTTAAAACCTATTAGTATAGGTAATTTTAACAAGCATGATTCGTGTTTTGTACTAATGAACATTTATATCATTACTTGATCATAAAATTTTTTTCATTCCTGAATTTTTTCAGACCGACTGGAAAAGAATGCCAAACAAGTGCTCAATTTCTAAATATAGAAGAAACTATAATGAGAAAAATAAAGCTCATATTTTTTCGTTCCCCTGAGATCTTTGATTTTATGAAAAAATACATTGACATGTAAATAAATATTTTTTAGAATTGTGCTTTGCATATTCATTTCAGAAAAGTTTTTTTGATCCAAAAGTTCGATTTTCTTGTTTTCAAAATCAACAATTTTCCCACCGAGAAAAGTTTAGTAAAAACGGGCCAATAATAAGCGCCGCTGGCCTCAAGTGAGTGATGTCAGAAATCAGACAGAAGGCTTGGAGTTTCAATGGTAACGGTTAGATACGTGGTGCTGAGTTACTGTTGAGAGTACAGTGTACTGTTTGCTACCTAATTGCTGGATGTTTAGCAATTGTTTTCTGTTCCTGTTGTAAATAAGTGTAAATAAATGTATAGTTACTTCCTCAAGATTGGAATGGTCGTTAAAGAAAGTTGGAGGTGCTACGGACTCGTTACAATATTATTTTGAACTGTAACAACTTTCATATCATGTAACAATTACTCTTTTGTGTGTGTGTATTAAAATTACCAATTATATGATAGATTGTTAGCTGGTTAAAATTATACTTAGATGGTAAAATATGTGAAAATTCTTCTCTCCTGTTAATCAAGAAATCAAATGCTATTTTTAGAAGAAAAAAGACACTCTAAATTGTATATTACATTCTCGTAGATTTCATGATATTCTTTAAAGTACAGTAGAGTCCTGCAAGACAAAGACATTTTTGTACAAGATCATGTACTCTAACATGTATCACTCTGAGCAGACACATAAACTCACTGATGCTTGCAATCTATTGGCTGACTATTTTTAATGGTTTTTGTTGTATTTATTAATTAAATAAATTATGTAAAAAATGCTTGGTACGACATTTTATCTGGAATGATGGATAATCAAAGGGTGGATAATTTGGACTCTACTGTCTTTTGTTTCCTTTCTTTACATCTAATTTGTTTAACTTTTTTTTCGTAGCTAAAGTTTGTAATAGATAAGTTGATTCCCAAGTTAAAGGCTGGCCCATTTGATCCTTTGAAGCACATGAAACCAGATATTATTACGAATGGGTTAGTCAATGCAATTGCAACAGTAAGTATTATTATTATTATTATATTTCTACTACTATATAATTGCTCAAATTCTTTTTATCTGTTACATTCAATTTGGTTACTTTCTTTTTTGATAACTATTAATACAATGCGTAAAACTTAAACGTGCATAAAAAGATATAATTTTCCAATTGCTGCTGTGTTGAAAGTTTATATTCATTGTCTATTTTATACATATTTTTGAAGATAACTTTTGGATTTGAATTATACAAGTGTAAATTATATTACAACCAAAATAAGTTATGGAAACATGAATTTGAATTGGGTTTTGATATGGCCGTGGTGGCCCGATCGGTAAGGCATCGGACTCGTGTCCGGAGGGACCCGGGTTCGATCCCAGACGATCAAAGATCCACCGCCTTGATTAATGGTGGCTGGGAGGCGTTAAAAATGTCGTGGTCACAAAGTCCTCCAAGTGAAACGATACCTCTGGGGGTGCTGGGCCTAGGGTTTGCTCGACCCTAGGTTCTGGTTCAAAATTAAGAACAGAGCGCCCTTCAGGGCCCTATCCCGGTTAAACCACGAAGCTGTGGTAGGTACGGGGGACCCTGGAGGTGTGAAATGTACTTGGAAATATGTACCTGCATCAAAAAACTAATGTAGGATTTGCCTCTGTGAAAGTCATTTTATTCAAGATTTCTTTTTTTTCTTCCTCCTCAGGGCAACTGGACTGTAAAGCGTTTTAGGATGGAAAGAATTGGAGTCACGCAAGTCCTGTCTCGCCTCTCTTACATCTCTGCCTTGGGTATGATGACGAGGGTAAACAGCCAGTTTGAAAAGTCACGCAAGGTGTCTGGACCCAGATCCTTGCAAGGTTCACAGTGGGGAATGCTTTGCCCCAGTGATACACCTGAAGGAGAGGTGAGGCATTTATACTTTATACTGATATAAAATTATTAGTTATGTTGTAACATATTTTCCCCTTGTTATTGGTTATACTGTCAGCCCCGCTTAAACGAATACTGTCGGTTTCAAGAAATTTTATTTGATTAAGTGGGGTATTTGATTAGGCGCCAAGCATTTTTTAACCTTTCCATTTTGACAACTTTTATCTCAAAACGTAATAGTAACAAAGAAATAGCTATATGAAGGAACAATTAATGTTATTGGTAAAAAAATTTGAAACAAGCAAAGTAAACAACAAAATAGTATAATAATCGAGTATAAATATTGTACACGAGTACGAGTATAAGTATTGTATCATATGAAAACCATAAAAAAGTAACTTACAACTTGTGTTGCAAAAAAAATTGTTTTTCCACCTTTCACTTTTATTTTCTGAAACAGTCCACAATAGTAGTTTGCTTGCTCCAAATTCTTGTGGGAATACTTTTATTTTATTCGACATTTTTCATAGCAAGATTTTTTGCAAAAGCTGACAAATCTTATTCGATTATCCGAGGAAATTATTCGATTAAGCGGGGATATTTAATTTTGTATCTATGGGGAAATGTTCAGTTCCGGACGGTTTTATTCGTATAAGCGGGGTATTCATTTATCAGTTACCCGATTAAGTGGGGACGACGGTATTTTCAATAACACATTACGATTAACCTGATTCAGTGGAATTCCATTTATGTTCTTTTCTTACTGAAAAAATTATTATTTTATTTTAGGTCATAAGTGTTAATTTCAGAGTCGTTAAAACCAAGTAATAACATACTTGAATCTTTATTATTTTTGTTTGAGTTCAATTGAAAGATTCGTAAAAACACTTTTTCAGGGTTGTGGTTTGGTCAAAAATTTGGCTTTAATGACTCATGTCACTACAGACTTAGAAGAAGAACCAGTTGCTACATTAGCATACAACTTAGGAGTTGAAGATGTTTATTTGCTGTCTGGTCACGAGTTCTCAGATCCTAATACTTACTTGGTGTTTGTGAATGGTAAAAAAACTTAATTACTATAATAACCTCATGCTTTTTAAATCTGTAACTGTTTTATCTCCTGATCTAATGAAAATTTTATACATGGTACTTTTTTCTAAAATAATAGAATAACAAGATAATGTTTTAAATTTTAGCCTCATCAAGTTCTAGTAATCTAAGAGGTGTATTACCAGTGATGTACTTGTGTTACATCAAACTATATATTTGCTCAATGTAGCTGAAGTACATAATTCAAAGATCTTTCATCATAACGACGTTGTTAGTTCTATTATAAAAGATATTTGAGAAGACATATGTTGACAGTGCATTGATTTACACTCTGATACTGTATAACACGAAATTCACTTGAGTTTATTCTCTTTTTTGAAGTGAAAACATTTTCAGGCACGTTGGGTATTTTTTGAAATGGGGAAAAAACAGTTGAACTTGAGGCACTGTTACTGTTACCGACACCTCCGTAAATAAGTATGTACATATATTGTGCACATACGTACATAGATACACATGCATGTTAGCATTTTTGGGATGGGGAAAAAATCACTGGCGATTCAGCAACTGCACATAATTGTTCAAATTTTCATTTCTGTCGGCACTCATGGAGTTCTACTGTTTTTTTTTTTTTTTTCTCCTTTAAAGCAGCTCATGTTTTTAGGAGAAAATGATTGATACAATTGATTTCAAAAACTTAATATTTTGTTTCAAACCTTTAGTAATAGTTGTGCTGTGATGAGTATAAGATGTGAAAGGGAAATTCATTGTTTTCATGCTAGACAGTATCACACATGAAGCATAAAATTTTTGCCAACTTTATCATTTTTCTAAAATAACTGGTTGCAGTATTATTGTCTCATCATTTTTCCAAAGTCAAAGTTTTGCTTTTATTTTGTGACTTGATAAAAGCTGTATTGTTATGAAATAAATTTGTAGTTAAGTCTTTTTTCCTACAGGTACCTTGTTGGGAATCCGTAGAGGTTACAAGAAGCTGGTTAATAGCTTTCGGCTGTTGCGTAGGAAAGGGAAGATTCATCCATTCATATCAATCTTTCCAAATCATACACAAAGATGCATTTACATCGCAACTGATGGAGGGAGGCTTTGCAGGTTAAATATTCTTTTCTTTTCAGATTCACTAATTTTAAATAAGAATCTCTTTAATTTCCTTTGTCCTTTATTTTATGTGATGATGCGTTCTTTAAAGAGTACTTCATGTTAGTGAATTTATTAAGTTAACAATCCAATTCTTATGACTTTTTGAATAACTAGTGCTTTTTGTACTCTTTCTTGCGCACTGTCAGAAAGCTTCACACACTCCAGGGTCCCCCGTACCTACCACAACTCGTGGTTTAACCGGGATAGGGCCCTGAAGAGCGCTCTGTTCTTTTTGAATCAGAACCAAAGGTCGAGCAAACCCTTTGCCCAGCACCCCCCAGAGGTATCGTTTCACTTGGAGAACTTTGTGATCACAACATTTTTAACGTCCCCCAGCCACCATTAATCAAGACGGTGGATCTTTGATCGGCTGGGATCGAACGTGGCTCCCTCCAGTCACGAGTTCGACGCCTTAATAATCGGGCTACCACGGCCTGTACTGTCAGAAAGCTGTAAGAACAGCAAACATGTTTACAAAATGAAAGCAGACATTGTTTTATTATAAAGAGTTGAAGTTTTCATAATCCAAAATGGTTGGAACTAAACTTTTTTAGATTAGCAAATTTTTCCAAAAGACTGAAATAATTTTTAAAGTAAACTTAAATTATGTGATAATAAGGAATTACATTAATATTATTTATGAACAAGTTGGCACTTATTGTTTTTATAAAGTTCATGTGAGAGAAATGGTCGAAATAGGTAATAATAATAAGTAACATCAAAATAGAAACTGGGTCACCTAAGACCAAAGTATTATGCAAAGACTTAAACTCAGCTGACCACTTAAGAATAACTTACTTAAAAAAGTAGAATTCATACAAAATGTGTTTAAAGCAACTAATATACTTTTTGAATTATGAAAAACGTTAAATAATTTCCTTTCCAAATAAAATATCAAAAATTGGGGTTCAGGCAGGCCCGTCATTTAGGGGGCAGGAGGGGTCAATTGCCTGACCCCTCCTGGAGCCCCCTGGGTTTGACAAGTCAATGTATTTACATATAAAGGGGCGTGGTTTTTGCTGTTTTCTGATGAAATTGCATTGTGTTTGCACCCTTTGACCCCCCCCCCCCCTGGAAAAGCTTGAAATGACGTCCCTGGGTCCAGGGTGCACATCTACTACAAAAGTTACCCCTGTGTACCAAATTTTATCTTTCTGGGCTTAACCGTTTTCCAGGGAAGCGCTCCACACACACTCACAAACAAGCATCTTATTTTATTATATGTAAAGATATGTTTTTTCCAATCATTATATTTAAAATATTTTGCGTGTTTTTTTTTTCTTATTTTTATCTAGGCCCTACATAATTGTAAGTAATGGACAACCAAGAGTGACTGACAAGCATATTGATGAACTGAATCAAAGAATCAGATTCTTCGGTGATTTCTTAAAAGACGGGCTGGTGGAGTACCTGGATGTAAATGAGGAAAACGACGGCAATATTGCTGTGTATGAAAAAGATATAGATAGGTAAATGTCAATACTGTACTACATTTATAAAGTTATGATGTGTTCAAACCTCACACTCGAATATAACTGGGGGGAGGGGGATTTTAGAGAGTTTTTGGTCTATTTTGGGAGTGCTGTGTAGGTTTTTAGGGGTGGGGGTGCCATCGCCTTCGGAGATTAGACATCACTGCATTACATACTGTTGGACATAAACTGTTGCCAGACTTACAATGAAATAGTCTGTCTAAAAGGTTAGATGAAAATGTTGAGAGAAAAGAAAACCTTTGCATTCACATTTTACTGCATTTGCATCCTCATAGCTCTGACTTTACATTTTGAGCATTACATTTTATTAATATTCAGACTTTGTACACAGTGTAATCTTCTTTTGAAAAAATATTTATTGATTTTTCTGTTCTGCAAAAGTTTTATGCCTTTTTCTTTTAATATATTTATTCATGTCTACCTTTCTTCTCCTTGGCACTAAACTGTTAAGCATTTGCCAACTTCATTGCCTCGCCAAACTTTTTAACTTGTAGCTCACTCCTGGGTTAGGCATTTAATAAAGTACTGTGTTGTATGCGTGTTGAAAATGGGAGAAAAAACTTTTTAAAGAAAAAGAGTTTTTAATTATTTCAGTGAAAGTCAACATTGAAGAGACACACTAGTGCAGAGATGGTGGGAACCTGCAAAGGCTGCATGTTCCCTACCTTTGCACTAGTACTTGTAAAGACACGGACACATGTTAAGTGTCCTTGAAAGTGATATGCCTTAAAAGCCTATAGAATTGCACTATGAAATGGTGACTATTATCCCAATCAATTTATTTCTCTGCCTATAATTGCTTTGTAAACTAATATTTTTTTTAAATATCTTTTTTTTCTAAAAAATGTTTAAGATGTTCAGATAGTCAGAGTTGAAATAATAGGAGTTGTACTGTTCATTTAAATAATGAAAACAAAAAGTGAAAGCTTGTTTCTTTCACAAAAAAATTAAACTGGCTTACAATATTCAAATTAAAATTTTGATTGTATCACTTTTAGTTTATTGTCTAAAACCTAGCTCTTTGCTTCAACAGTGAAACAACCCACCTTGAAATTGAACCATTTACATTGCTTGGTGTGTGTGCTGGTCTTGTGCCTTACCCACATCACAATCAATCTCCTAGGAACACTTACCAATGTGCTATGGGTAAACAAGCCATGGGTAAGTTCATTTCCAATCCATAGTTACATGTTTGAAAATGAATAAACTGAGCTTTACTAAACTTCTGTTTTGAAATCCTAGGAACCATTGGGTTTAATCAGAAAAATCGTATGGACACCTTAATGTACAATTTAGTGTATCCCCAAAGACCTATGGTGAAAACTCGAGTAAGTCCAGTATTAAACTAATGCAGTTAAAAATATTTTTTTTTTTTTTTTTTGCTTAGTATTAATTATTTTTTTAGAAAATAGTGCACTGCTGAAGAAATAATTTCTTTATGTAATTCATTTCCTTGAATTTCTGAACATTTATTTAATGAAGTTAATGAATATTACCAGTAAGCTGCATAATTTAAAGGTTGCAAACTGTGCATGGAATTACAATTAAAAACTTGAAAGCGCCTTCATAATTCGTATTTCATCTCAAAATACTTATTTGAGTTATATCACATGATTAGCAAGTATTTGATTGAAGAATTATTCCCTCTTCAATACAACTTGTCAGATCGCCAAAATGTGTCTAAACTCACAAAATGGTACGCGTCAGTTTTTTCCTTCTCTACTTATTTTAAGGAAAGGACTATATTTCTCATTTGATTGACAGGTGCCATCTTATCACAGTTTTATTATATTTCATTTGACTAATCATTCAGAGTTACTTAAAAGTAATTTCCGTACATTTATACCAAACTGATGAAAGTCCAAAAATATGAATTTTTAGTATATTACTACATTTTATGTAGGATGTTAATCTACTTTGAGCCACAAGTACATAAATCCATTTAAAGAAACCCTTCAGAGTTATTTATCATCGTTATAAATGTGTGAGTACCATCCTTTGTATCCACCAGGCAAATGTTTTTACACTTTCTTGCAAAATAGTGATAATTGTAACTTTGGCTAGTCTGACTTTGAGGTACATATTCTTTATTTTAAAAAAGTGACATAATTGTTCTGTTTTCTAATGCAAGAAAAGAAAGAATTCAATTCACTAGTTTAATTTTTGCTAAAATGCTCAACTGCTTGTTTTTCTAAATTTTGACTAGCAAGATTTTGAAAGAGTTTGAAGGAATAGGCATACCCTCCAACTGTCATAGAATTTCTGTAGTTGCTATGAAAACAAGTCAAATTCAAAGTAAGTGAATGCTTAAAATAATTTGGGAAAACCAAGAGTAAAAAAATTGCAAATTTCATAGCACCTATGTTTGTGACAGATTTCCTGTTTTTTTATGTCCATCGTAGTGCTAGGCACCTAATATTGGAGTACATGAATAGAGCTGGAAAGAGTAAGCCATGGTCAAAAGTATTGCAGCCAATGGTTTCTTGTCTTGTAGAACTACCTAAAGCGATTTTGCACATTTAGCAGTTTAAAAATATGTGATACCAAAAAAAAAAAGCTTTCGCTTTACATTCTTGTTTAAATCGTGAGAAGAAATTCTTTTACTCAGTTTAAGTATGGTTTATATTCAAAACAATATTTGGCAGCATTGAACTGAACAAAAAAAAAAAAATGAATATTTTACCATTAACTATCCTAAAACATTGTATCTATCCTAAACAAGTAATTTTGAAGTTATTTTAACTATAATGTCATTCTGTGCTTTACTTTCTTTTTTTTGTTAATGTATATGTTTATTCACCTCTTATTTGGCATACAATTAATTTTGAAACATTTGTAGACTTTAGATCTCATAAACTTTGAAAATCTTCCTGCTGGACAAAATGCAACAGTGGCAGTGATGAGTTACAGCGGCTACGATATTGAAGATGCCATAGTGCTGAACAAGGCATCATTAGACCGAGGTAAATAATGCTTCCTTTTGTCAGAATTCTTGAGCTTTTTAGCATTCAAAAGATGAATTTCATAGACCCTGAATGAAATGAAAGTCAGACTCCGATAAGACAGACGGATTCACAAACTACATTTGTAGAAAATTTTCAAAAACTGTTGATAGCTCTGTCTTTTTTCTTTTTTTTAAAGCCAAGTTTTTGGTTTACTCTAGTTTTCTTTCCTTGGCTTTTCTTGATTTCTTTTTAATTGTGTAGAATTAGCTTCTGTTGTGCATGAAACTAATAATTTTTTATTAAACATATTATTTTAACTACCATGTTAATCCCATAGTGGTACTTCACTTGCATAGAACTGAAATTTTTGCTGTTGAGTGTTGAAGCTCAGCCTGTGCACAGCACTCTTTTTTTTTCTAACAGAAAAGTTTTAAGTAATTTTTTGAGTTTGCAGACAGTTGTGCGTTTTACCTAGGCCCGATGGAGGCTACAAAAATGGTTTCTTGCCTTGGGAGCTGTCATGAAAAGTATTAGACAAATATTTGATGAACTACATTTCTAGCCTGAAGACTTTATCCCTGACATTACTACTCAGTTCTAAGAAAATCTAAATGTTGGTGATGCTCTATGAGCACAGATTCGTGCAATACATGAATAGCAACGAGTAAACAGAATCCGTGAGCCAACAAATAACTACAGCCAGGTACTGCATGAAAATATAGTGTTTTTGTCAACTGTTTCTTAGTGAAATTTGCATCCAAATATTTATGAACATTAAGTTTTTAAGGCAAGCATTTTTTATTTTGAACATTTAGCATCTACAAGGCCTATAACTTTCTGTTCAATAAACTAGTTTCACTGTAAAGATTTTAGGTATTAGCACGTTTCACCTCTGCAAAGTTTGAGTCCAGTATACCAATTCTTCAAAATGTACGAAGTAGTAGTAAATGTTATTGCTAAAATTTTTGTAATAAATGAGCTATCAGTACAAAATTTGACTAAAGATGTGCATTAAGATGAATTTGCATTTTGTTGTATGAACTTTTATTTTCTATATTTTATTCATTAAAGGTTTTGGACGCTGCCTTGTTTATCGTACCAACAAGTGTACAGTGAAAAGGTATGCCAACCAGACTTATGATCGAGTTTTGGGGCCCAAGATTAATGCTGAAACTAAACAGGCTATTTGGAAGCACCTTCCTTTAGATTCAGATGGCATTGCAGCTCCAGGTAAAGCATTATAAATTCATTCTAATATTATTACTTGTTTTGTTTTTTTTTCAGATGTGTTTTTGATTTAAAAATTTTAAATGAAATACAGAGATTGTTCTGCACTTCCTGTTGGGGAGGGGGGGGGAGAGTTGAATTGACAAATCCCACCTCTAACTAAACTATTATTTCAGCAGAATGTCATTAAATGATTTCCAAATATTCTTTCAAACTAAAGCAACCATCTTAATATTAAGTATCAACTTCATGTAAACAAATTGTACTGAAAATAATGATTTGTGTATGTTTTGGGTGTGTGAATGAAAACAAACGAGAAATTCTGTCTTATATTCATATGTTATAAAACCCTCAAAGAAATTTGATTTGCGTAGGAGTTAAAGTTGACAACAGACAAGTGCTTGTGAACAAGTCCATGCCTTCAGTTTCAAGTGTACTTCCACCTGAATCTCCTACAAATTTGCAAGAACAGCAGTATAAAGAAGTTCCTATCACGTAAGGTTTCATTGTTAATTAATATTAAAATATGTAAGTCATTGAGAAGGACTATAAAATGTGCTTCACTCTTAAACAAAGTGATCTAATGTGTGCAGTAAGCTCTTTCTAATCTGAACCCATTACAGCGCTTGTAAAATCACTCGTTAAAACTAAACTCATAAAATTAGCCTCTTTTTAAAATCAAATCTTCAGAAACCGAGTCATCAAAACACCAAAACAAGTCAAAAACCAATAGACAGGATAGTCAAGAGTCCACTGTGTGTGACATTTATACTCAAAAATAAATAAGAGAAAAAAAGACATTTCTCATTGTTTCATTTTGTACAGTAAGGGAACTTAATTCTGAAACGATCTGGGTCACAATCTTTCCGAATTTTAAATCCTGGCGCAAATAATTATCGTATCATGTAATGTTAGAGCAATTTTCCCAAATTTTGTTGATGTTCACTCCGAATTTTATTATTCAAAATAATGAAAGCAAACTTAAGTATGTTAAAGCAAAAATTCACAGAGAATTTGATTTGGTGTATGATCCTTGGCTGTTGCTTTTTAAAAATTATTATGCATTGTACAAAATGCCAATTAACACATTAAAGAAATCATATTTATACAAAAATAACATTGCATTTTTGTTCACTATTTTATGCAATGGTAAAATAAAGAGATATCGTAAAACTAAAAGTGGATGTTAAAAGATTGCTGCACAACATTAGAATTCTGCATGGCATGTGGCATTGACAAAAAGTATTGATGAGCTGAAAATACTGTTTTTAATAACCGATAGCTGATTGTGAACAATTTTAAATTAAAGAAGTATTTTTCTTTAAAAAATGTTATTACTATTTGAAAGGAAAAAGTTCCTAGTTTGGGGTCTCAAGATGTCGAAATTGAAGTTCTGCACTGTAGTTTATAGCATATTTTTAACTATTATTACCCAGTAAAAGATTTTTTTCCCCTGTTTGATTGCTTATAAATGAATTTTACAACCTTATTACTGGGCAAAAACATACTTTTTCCACAATTGCGCCTTTGCATTTCAGCTTAAAAAGCATCCTCCCATCCTATGTTGAAAAAGTAATGATCTCTTCCAACAACGAAGAGGCTTTCCTCATCAAGCTCCTCCTCCGACAGACACGTAGACCTGAAATTGGAGACAAATTCAGCAGCAGGCACGGTCAGAAAGGAGTTGTGGGGCTCATTGCCGAGCAAGTCGACATGCCATTCAGCGACCAGGGCATCTGCCCTGATTTAATCATGAACCCTCATGGTTTCCCTTCACGTATGACGGTGGGCAAGATGATCGAGCTCTTGGCCGGTAAGGCTGGCGTCCTGACTGGCAAGATCAAAGATGGCACTGCTTTTGGCGGGGACAAAGTCAAAGACATCTCCGAGGACCTCATCAAGTGTGGATTCAATTATCTTGGCAAGGACTGCATGACCTCTGGTATAACCGGTGAACCCTTACAGGCATACATATTCTTCGGACCGATATATTATCAAAAGCTGAAGCATATGGTTGTGGATAAAATCCATGCGAGAGCCAGAGGACCCCGTACCGTCCTCACCCGGCAACCCACGGAAGGGAGGTCTCGCGATGGTGGCCTGCGATTGGGTGAGATGGAAAGGGATTGCTTGATCGGTCATGGAACGAGCATGCTCCTGCTAGAGAGGCTGATGCTGTCGAGCGATGCCTTTGATGTGGATGTATGCAACAAGTGTGGTCTTCTTGGATATTCTGGCTGGTAAGTGTTGTGATTTAATCATTTGTGTACCTGTAATTAACAACATTTCCTTTATTTTGTGAATCATGCTGTGAAATTCATCTTTATTTAGTCAGGTATTTAAATGAGTCATTTTGAGCTTAGACAGATGGTGAAACGTTGCCTCCGTTTTTGAATAACTAAACTACGGAAGAATAAAAGAATGTGAGTGAACATTTTAAGGCTCTGAGGGAAATGTCCGTAGAGTTCAAACTCTAACAAGACTTTTATTGAAAGTGTTCATAAATTATGCTATAGAGCAGCACCTGAGAGGGCTACTAGTACTATCTCTTACCCCAAAACAGATGACTGTTTCTCCTACTATTTATACAATGTACACTCAGGCACATTGAAAATAGCGACCCAAGAAGAAAGCATCGGATTGAAATGAAATTTAATACACATAATGATACAGATGAGAGGTTCACTTGATCTCAAAATCAAGACAATTGAACGAATACAGGGTGTGCAAGGACACACATACAGAGCAACTTCAATAGCGCGTTGGACCACCTCTAGCTAAAATTCATGCCGCCATACGGCCCGGCATTGAGTTGATTAGACGCCTGATGTTGTCCTGAGGCAGATGGGCCCACAAATTTGTAACAGCCAACTCCAAATCACGCACAGAGTGACACGACGGCATCTGACGTTTTACCTGATCCCACACATGCTCTAAAGGGGATAAGTCGGGGGAGCGGGCCGGCCATGGAAGAGTCTGAAAATGACGTAGGAAGTCTTGAGCAACTCTTGCTGTATGCGGACGAGCATTATCTTGCTGGAAAATTGCCCCTGGGAGACCATTTAGGAAAGGTCCTACATGGGGTCGAAGAATATTATCAACGTACCGTTGGCCGGTTAAGTTTCCACGCATCACAATTAGATTGGACCGGCTATCATAGGATATGGCCCCCCAGACCATTACACCAGCTGTGCGGGCAATGTGACGTAGAACAGTGTGGGAGGAATTGTACCGCTCAGCTGGGCGCCTCCACACCGGTATACGGTTATCATCAGTCCCTAAAACAAACCTAGACTCATTACTAAACACAACTTTTTGCCAATCTGTGGTATTCCTCAATTGATATAGCCTTATACCGGTGTGGAGGCGCCCAGCTGAGCGGTACAATTCCTCCCACGCTGTTCTACGTCACATTGCCCGCACAGCTGGTGTAATGGTCTGGGGGGCCATATCCTATGATAGCCGGTCCAATCTAATTGTGATGCGTGGAAACTTAACCGGTCAACGGTACGTTGATAACATTCTTCGACCCCATGTAGGACCTTTCCTAAATGGTCTCCCAGGGGCAATTTTCCAGCAAGATAATGCTCGTCCGCATACAGCAAGAGTTGCTCAAGACTTCCTACGTCATTTTCAGACTCTTCCATGGCCGGCCCGCTCCCCCGACTTATCCCCTATAGAGTATGTGTGGGATCAGCTAAAACGTCAGATGCCATCGTGTCACTCTGTGAGTGATTTGGAGTTGGCTGTTACAAATTTGTGGGCCCGTCTGCCTCAGGACAACATCAGGCGTCTAATCAACTCAATGCCGGGCCGTATGGCGGCATGAATTGCAGCTAGAGGTGGTCCAACGCGCTATTGAAGTTGCTCTGTATGTGTGTCCTTGCACACCCTGTATTCGTTCAATTGTCTTGATTTTGAGATCAAGTGAACCTCTCATCTGTATCATTATGTGTATTAAATTTCATTTCAATCCGATGCTTTCTTCTTGGGTCGCTATTTTCAATGTGCCTGAGTGTATTTCCAAATTTTTAATTTTGACCCTTACACCTCTTTTTTCTAGGTACTTCAATTCTAATATCTTTGAGAAGATCTACTAGTGTTTCAAACTCATTGAATTACAAAATGAGACATTTTCTGCATTTTTTATGTAATTGTTGATTTTAATCTTTATTGATGTATTTTCAGTCATTTCATTTCATTTCATTTCACACTCCAGGGTCCCCCGTATCTACCACAGCTTCGTGGTTTAACTGAGATAGGGCCCTGAAGAGCGCTCTGTTCCTAATTTTGAACCAGAACCTAGGGTCGCGCAAACCCTAGGCCCAGCACCCCCAGATGTATCGTTTCACTTGGAGGACTTTATGGCCACGACATTTTTAACGCCTCCCAGCTACCATTAATCAAGACGGTGGATCTTTGATTGGCTGGGATCGAACCCAGGTCCCTCCGGACACGGGTTCGATGCCTTACCGATCGTACCACCACGGCCCCTGTATTTTCAGTCAACTGTGATGCCTTCAGTTATCTTAAATTTGGGCTTTTTGAAGTATCATTTTGATGCTAAACAAATCTCGTAAAAATAGCAATTTCCCCAGGTATAATTTGAACTCTCCAATCACTCTTAAGTTTTCTATTTCATTTTCAAAGTCAGCTATTTTCTTTCAGAAAAAAGTATGTATCAATAGTCTAATCTATTTTTGTGGAAAAATGTTTTGGGTTTGTTCGATAAATGAGATGGCTCATGAGTGAGAACTAGATCAGTATTTTCTACCCTATTTGACTTGATCTTTTATAAACAAATAAGAAAATGCATTTCAACTTTAATCATTTTCCGTTTTCCTGAAAACAAAAAAAAAGCAGAAAACTTATTTAGAATAATACTGTAAAAACATCTATTTTCTTAAGCTGCAATTTTCGAAAAAATGAAGGTATTTCAGGCACGTCTTTTCAAGTTTTTCAGGGAGAGGGGGGAGCAAAGGGTGCAAACACAATGCAATTTCATTTCTAAAACGACAAGAACCATGCCAACTTTTATGTAAATACATTGATTTCTCACCGTCATGAGCAATTGAAACCGGACCGCCTGAGGTATTGTTGATTTTGCTAACTGAAAGTTTCGTAAATTTTATATGAACAAAACTGAAAGTTGAAAATCAGCTGTGATAAAGTATTCACTAGGTTTAAATCTTCTCCATTGCGATGCCTCTATTGGGAACAGGCTTTTACAGTATTAAAAAAAGCGAAATAAAGTTTTGATTAACACTAAAAAATAAATATTTGAATATTGTTCTTTTTTTTCTATCAAATTATTTGAATATCTCCCATAGTATAGATGTTAATGTTAAAAAAATTTAAAATTCAAAAAATAGGATCAGATTTTTAAAAAAAAACTGAAACTCATATTCTTAATTTCTTCCTAACTGTTCTAAATTGAATGAAATATTGCTCAGATCTTGGTTGAAATCTTTTGATTAAAAAAAATATATGTATATTTATTTCTGCCCTTTTTTTCTTTGCAACACTTTTATAATACACTTTAACCCTTTTCTTGTTTTTTTTTTTTTTTGTTTTTTTTTTTAATTAGAAAGTAGGTTGAAAAGAAATTAACAGGATAAAAGCAAGATTACAACAAACATTTAATGTGAAGAGAACTTTAATATTACCTTATTTCCTTCCTACAAACCAGCAATTCAAATGTATGCCTTTGTGCTTCAAATATTTGTAGCTATACAAAAAAAAAAACTCCTGGTACCTATGAATCAATTTATAATGAACTAATAGTTGAAAAAAGGTTTTTAAAGAATTTTTGAGAGGTTACCTGTAGATGATTCTAGAAGTAAAGGGGTAAAATGTTTAGCTAAATTACAAATTCTGTTGTCTTCTACTTTCCAATTATTAGTTGGCGAGGCATCGTGTATTGGCAACTTCTGCTGATTTTCTTTTGTATGTGTTCCTAACCTACCCTACCAATTCATGTAAACTGTATTTAGTGCTCTTATTTTCTTTAAATATTTAACTTGATAAATTTCACATTCTTATTCATTTATTGATTCAATTACTTGTCTCTGAGAGGAGATTGTAAGTTCGTTCTTTCGTGATTGATTCTTTTTTTCTCTAATTCCTTTTTCTTCTTCTTTCACATTCTAGGTGTCATTTCTGCCGCTCCTCTTGCCACATTGCGTCTATCCGAATGCCTTATGCCTGTAAACTTCTATTCCAGGAGTTACAGTCAATGAACATTGTTCCTCGTCTGAAATTGGCAAAATATTTTGAATAATGCATTTTGTATATAAAATTGGAATAAATTATGGTGCTATTTTGTTTAAACTTCTCAATTCTAATTTTTTCCTCAAGAACATTTACACTAGATAGATGCAATTGAATCGTGAGTTTTTAAGAAACTAATAAGGGCTCTGTTTTTTTTTTTTTTTTTTTTTTGAGAATAAAAGCAGTGGTGAATGCCTTGCACGTTTCAGAGAAAGTCTGGATATTTGGGTTGTTTGTTCTTCATGATTTGAAAATTTCAGTATATCCACGTTCTTTCATGAGTTTGACCTCTCCATTCGATTTTTGGGGCCTATCCTTGTCCAATATCCACATAATACTAAATGCCTATAGCTTTCTCGTATGTAACATGAAGCAAAAACAAACTCAAAAGACTTATGAAACGTACTTCACACTTCACACACTCCAGTGTCTCCCCGTACTTACCACAATTCGTGGTTTAACCGGGATAGGGCCCTGAAGAACGCTCTGTTATTTTTGAACCAGAACCAAGGGTCGAGCAAATCCTTGGCCCAACACCCCCAGAGGTATCGTTTCATTTGGAGGACTTTGCGACCACAACATTTTTAACGTCCCCCAGCCACCATTAATCAAGACGGTGGATCTTTGATCGGCTGGGATCGAACCCGGGTCCCTCCAGTCACGAGTCCGACGCCTTACTGATCGTGCTACCACGGCCCTATGAAATGTACTGCCATCTGCAGTAAGTTAGTTTAGCCCGTAAGCAGGGACGGACTGGGATGAAAATTCAGCCCTGGCATATTTTTCCAGATCCAGCCCCGGTGGGTCGGTGGGGGGATGTCTGCCGGTGAACTAAAATCATGAACTTCTACAAATTATTATACCCAAACAATTTTGAAATTTATTTACTGAGACCACACTGGGGCAGTAGCAGAATGCAATTTAATATAAGTTTAATCGCTAGTGTATTTATTACTCAGATCGAATTTTGTAGTTTTAAAAATGTATTTTAAAACTAATCTTCGAAAATGTTGGGGGGAAAATGAAATTCGAGGGGGGTATTCAACCTTCCGTTTTCCAAATCGAAATTTGTAAAGGGCATCTGTTATACATCAATTAATAGTATAAAAAGGGGGCCCAGGCGGTCCTCCCCCGTGAAATTTTTTTAAATTGTTGCTTGAAAAATGCAGTTTTAGACGATCTTTGGCAAAATTCAGGGGACGAGGATTCGAGGAAAATTTTCGAATTAATCTTCTTAAAAATGCAATTTAGACAATCTTTGGTAATCTAAACGAGGTTCCAGGGAGAGACCTTTTTCGAAATTGAAATCTTAAAAACGAAAATCTAATCATCTCCGATTATGATAGGAAGAATGGGATCGGAGACACTCTCTCGAAAATTCGTTTTCGAAATTTTCGCTCTAAGCAAGCAGTTTTTGAAGACCCTTGATGATATATAGGGGCAAAGAGATGTGGGGGATAAAACCGAAAAATATTTTGAAATAAAAAAAAATTAAAAAAAACGCAATTGTATTGTAGGTTATCTTTTGGTACGTTTAGAGGATCGGTAATTTTTCAAATTGATAGCTCTAAAAATTTAATCTTAGTATTCAGTAAAAAATTTAAAACCCTGCTGACTGTATTTTAATTTCTTATCTATTTAAAGTGTATTCCAGAGGCCTACGTTTTTGTCCCCATTTTGAAGGAATTTTTATAATAATATTTTCATTAAAAAAATTAAAAATGTAAATATGTCATCAAGTGTTTACCCCAAGAAGGGCGTCTGAACGATGAGGACTGTCTTCCCTGACGAGCGTCTTATATTACATTCATTACACCCGGGGCTAGCAGGTGGCAAGAGATGGCACAAGACTTCGTATCCTTTTTGCTAACTAGGCCCAAAAGAGAACCACGTACATGATGGCTACGAACCCTTCTAATGATAAGCATCTGACAGACAATTCACCTAAACTGTTGGTCATTTAGAAATACATCTACAGTAGATTGTTGATATACTTGCGTTAAAGTTTATCAGCTTGTTTTTTTTTTTGCTTTGGCGGCCCTTTCTTCAAACATTAGAAATGCAGTCGAACTCTAGAAATTTTGCCCCTGCCGTCTCGGCAGCCTTATATTTGGTAGTTTTACGGAAATTACTTTTTTTTTTATTAAAAAAAGTCTGGTTTATATGGGCCGGCCCTTTTTGGCCAAGGAAAGGACTGGCCCTTCTGGTATTTTCCCAAATTCCCACATAGCCAGTCCGCCGCTGCCCGTAAGCCAAAGTGAAGGCAGAACTATAAACAAATGTACCCACTGCTCAGTCTTTACATCCTGAGACTGCTTCAATAAGAGGACACTTGCCTCCAGCTCGGTTACTGATTATTCCTGACAGATGAGTTACTAACGAAGACAAAAGCTCTCTTTATATTTGCATATACTGCCATCTCTCGGAATTCTTCGAAATTCACAGCAGTGAAAACGATTGGTTAATTTCTAAATTTAAATTAAAAAATTAGCCAATTAAAAGTTTGAGTTAAATTGTTTTGATGCATTGCCATAGCAACACTATCGCTAGGTAGTGTTATTTTTCATTATACAGCCAACGCTCGTTATAAAGACTATCCCAAAAAACGACCGGTGGGAAAACTCAAACTTTTCCCCAGTACACTCTATTTTCTACCTCTTAAAGCGAATACTCGTTATAAAGACCTTTCGCTGTGGGACAGAGATGGTTGTTATATCGAGCGTCTACTGTATTGCCATGTATGGGCAGTTCCAGGGAGTTTCCCTTTTTAGAAAAATACAAGAGTGTTGCTGGGGCATTGATCTTGACCTTCAAAAGATTCCAATAATTGGGGCAATTAAGTAACGTGGTTTTCAAGAGAAATGTAAATAATCTTTTTAGACGAATGATTAGAGTAGGGGAAGAGATATATTGAACGATATCGCATACTGAGAATGAAAGGAGCACATCTGTTTTTTTAGTCTATGGGAATTTAATGCTTATCCAATTTAAAAAGTGCTCCTTTCAATCTCGGTATGCGCTATGTTGTGCGCATTAGTAGAGACAAGCACTAGACA
>JAXGGA010007688.1:5000-61176 GCA_038373865.1 Uloborus plumipes | reverse complement strand
TCATTGGCTTACATTATAAGGGGAAATAAAACCAATTTTTAGTTTTGATATTAGACATTGAACATTTGTAGAATTAGAGTTTTTACTAAATTAGAAACTTTTGATGTAAACAACACAGAATATGAAAAAATTGACATTGGCTCTTTTAGAATCAAGCCACAGATATATATAGGGTGAGTTCTGGTAAGTGCGTACCCTTTTTTTCAAAGTTCATGTTCTCAAGGATGCTGCTCTGTTGAAAAACCTTGTACACTCACAATTTTTGTTTAGTTTTCTTTCCTGATCCTTTACTAAGATTTTCAACCATATAATATGTCAAATAAACCTTAAGCATAGGTTTTGTGACCTGGTTTATGACACCTGTTCTAAGGTACGCACTTTCCCTACCTAGCGGGGTAAGTGCGTCCACCTTAAATTATGTGAATATGAACAGGAAAAAACTTCTGGCACATATTAAATATGTTAGGTAGTTGCCTTGGGATAATTCCTAGTACTAGAGATCAGCACTTGGTTGCATGGATGAAACGCAATCAGTGATATCCCACGTGTCTTACGAACAACTGTGATTTGAAGATTGAGAGTGTTGTGTCTGTGATTCTTCCCCTGTCCTTTTAATAAGACCAAGTGAGCAAATGTAAGTTGGTTTTATTTAGTAATAATCACTTATAGTCTACATAGTTTATTTTAGTTCAATACATTAATTAGTCTGTATTTAAGCCAGGGTTCGCACTTACCCCTTCTTAAATGTAAGATAAGGCATGCGGATCCAATAGCGTTATTGTAAGTGCGTACCCCTGTGATTTTCTTTAATTCTATTTGTATGGTAGATCGTTAGATGACCTGAGTGAACAATTCGTTTTTTTTCGAATAAATACGGTTTTAAAATATTTTTCTTATTAGAATCAGCAGCAGTAAGAAAAAACACAAAATAAAGAGCAAAAAAAAGAAAGAAAAAGAAAATAATTGATCATGATATGATAGTTGTACTTTTTTTTTCTTCTACATTGAAATAGTTTTTCACAAGGTGTTCTTAATTTTCTCAAATATAATTTATTCATTACTCCACCTTCGTTTTTTGAATCAGTTGGTTCCTTATTTAGTGTTTCACTTAATTTCATTGCTTCATTTGTCATTTGGTTTAAATTAAGTATAGCTTATGATCGCTATTTTCAACGAAAAATTTACTAACTGATATCTAAAAGCCCATATATTTCAGAGGTAATGAATAAAATTGAAATCTTTTGCCGCATTCAATGTAAATATAAATACTTGATGGAAATGACGTCGGATTTATAATCGGCTTATAAAAGAGTTACTATAAGCAAAATTAAAGGTGAATTACGAGAGTCGGATTTTGGTCGGATGGTACACACTTGCCTCATCATAATGGTACGCACTTGCTCTGCATAATAGTACGCATATGCCTCATGATAGTGGTACGCACTTGCCCCATCATAATGGTACGCACTTACCCCCACCTCACTTTAAAGAAAGGGAAAGTGCGTACCGTCATATAAACAAATTTTAGTTAGAGTATTTGATCAAAATACCTCATGTATGTTAATAGTAGCTTTTACTCAAAAGAAACAACTTGCATTTCTTGACTTCAATTGTTTGGTGTGACTACAAGAGAAACTGAAACAAAACCTTTTCAATCTTTACTTAAGAGTTTTTTTGAAGACATTTAAATTGTCTCTGATTGTGTTTCGTCTATTGAATACTGGCCTGAATTCTACCTATTAAAATTATCCTTAGACAGTTATCTAACATAGTCGATGTGTTGCAGAAGCCATTTCAGGACAGTATTCATATAATTCCCAGCGGACGCACTTACTCCGTGGACGCACTTACCAGAACTCACCCTATATATAAGTGTGTGTGTTTTTGCTTGATTTACTAAGAATATTATGAAAGTACTAGACTCGCTAAAACATAATTTTTGGTAATTTACTCTGACTTAATTGTTGTTGAAATTACCAAACACATTTTGACTGCTTACAGATAATGCATTATGTGCGTCGCAAGGCCGTATCCAGAAAAAAATTTTGGAGAAGGCCCATTACGCACATTGACCAAACAAACACATTTTTGTGTGTTATAAGTCTTTTTTCTCACTGATTCCCCCTCCCCTTGCTGTTTCTTGTGTGTGTTTTTTATTTAATTTATATTTTTGTTGCTAATTGTTTGGACTGACCTTTATTTCGTGTAGGGGTATCAAAAGAGAGATGCAATGAACTCTTTTAAATGGGGTAGAATATTCGCAATTTTTGCGAGTGCGGTGTCCCTTGGACATTTTTGAAAAAGAGTTTTAAAATTCAGCATTTTGAGGATTTGTATGGGGCAATTGGGATATCAAAAACATGTTGGAAAAATAGACAAACAAAAAATTTATAAATGTTCTGCATTCTTTTGCAAACTAAGATCAATCAAAATATTTTTTTTTTTTTTGTAGTTTAACAAACAATTAACATTAATCGACAGAGAGGTGGAGCGAGGGGAGAAAATATAAACAAAAATCACTTTCTTACATCGATTTTCAGTATAGTTACATAATTGTTTTTAATCAGTTTCCCAACTCACCGACAGAGACAGCACTCAATAAACAATGACCAATAGTATGAAACGCCTAAAATCCTTTAAAAGAAATGGTGTAAAGATTTTTAAAATGATTGACGGGAGAATAATATTCTGGCCGTTCGATTAATTCGTAGTTTATTTATTTGATAAGAAATATAATTGAAGCACTTTTTAAGGAGTTTCAAAAAGGTATTTAATGATTTTTAAAGACTCTAGAACAAGACCGGGCCCGCCCTTAAAGACTCTAGAACAAGACCCCCCCCCCTTCTCCTGAACTATTATGTAATGTGACAGAAAAAAAAGTTTTCTTTCTATCCAAATTCTAGAAAAGGTCGAATTGTCTTGCCATCCTCGGATCAGCCCACTTTTTTTTCTTAATTGCTAGTTCGCAGACATGGGGGAATTTCCCATGCAAATGTGCCGTCAGTTGACCCAAGAATCTGCCTTTGTTTTTCCATGTAAGAATGTAGGAAGAGACACAATGTTGTAATTCTGAAAGCGATTTCAGTGCTGATTACAGTTATTAAAATTTGGCGTTTTTAATGACTTATTCATTAATGAGTGAAGAAAAAATGTTTTCCTAAAAAAAGCACTGAAAGCAAAAAAAGTTCTAATTTCCAAGGGGGGGCTCGAGCCCCCCCTTGCCCCCCCTTATGGGCGCCCATGATAAAGAGGGCCCTTTTTCAAACCCCACCAGAGCATTTTAGAATATTACCCTCTTAAAAATTATTTGAATAAAATAAATTAGTATAATTAGTTAAAATAAATTGCAATTAAAGTCAAGACATGAATGAACATGTCATATGACGTAAAACAAAATGGCGGAGGATCCAACTTCAACTTCAGAAACCGACCGGTTTCACCGTGGGGAGGCGAAGGGCTGCGTACTATGCGCCTTGACTTCGTAAAGACTAGGAGGAAAGTAAAATGAGACTTGGGAAGATTAGTCCCTCAACGAGGGGGAACAAATTGTGAATATTGAATAAAATGAAAAGTATCAAATGAAAAAAAGAAAGAACAGATGCACAAAAGGCCATGCACATTGAGGAACGGGAAAGCAAGAAAATCATCAGCATATGATGAGAGGTTCTGAGGGATAAGTTTTTTCAGGGGGCCACGTCGGCCTAGAGGTAGAGTATTCTCCTCGTAAGCAAGTAGTCGCGGGTTCGAATCCCGCCTTGCCCATGGATGTTATTTCATCCTCTCTGTGCCGTAAATCTGTCCTGTGTTTGTCCGGAGGCAAAGCCCATAGTACGCAGTCCTCATGTATGTTGAAGCTGATGGCTTCTGAAAAAAAAAAGTTTTTTTCAGAGAATCTCTGGCATCTTTGTAGAGAGTGCAGTCTTGGAGGCGATGATGAATTGTATCAATTTCCTTACAGGTGTTGCACATAGGATTGGATTCCAGTTTAAGTTTGAAGAGTTTGTCTCTAGAGAGATAACAGTTCGTGATCAGCCTGTTTATCTTAACTTCTTGCTTCTTGTTGTTGATTCTGTCGCTATGGTTGTTTAAGATAAGTTTTCTATTTTTAAATTTATTGTAGTATTTGCTTTTTTCCCAGTTTTTTTCTCTAGAGTCTTTGACTATGGAGAGTATATAATTCCTGCAGTCTTTCCATGTGGTACTAATGCTGATTGCTTCCGTTGCTAGAGAGTCAGCGTAATCGTTAAGCTCAATACCAGAGTGACCAGGTATCCAGGTGACTGTAATACGATTGCTGGGAGGGAAAATTAGAGAGTGAATGGTGTTCAAAGAAAAAAAAAATATTTTTTACTTTTTAGAGGCAATTTCCAATTGAAGTCGGTTCTATTTTTCCCCCAAAATTTTTTTTCTTCTGATGGTTTTATTTTGATTGGTTATACCGAAGCCAACTCCATTTTGGTTTTTTGACCCGTCTGTTGCCCAAAAATTTGCTTCTTTATTTTCGTTGATATAGCTCAAAAAATTTTTTTTGATGGCTTCTTTATTTATTTTACTGTTCTCGACAAATTCTTTCTTGATGATCACTTCCAAGTTGTTGCAATTCCAAGGTTTGGTTTTTTCACATTTGAGAAAATTGCTTTGTCCTGGTATGTGTATATATCTTTATAATTTTTAACAAAGTCATAAATTTCTTCTTCCATTTTGTTTTTGCTGTCTTTAAGATAAATTTCGCACATGAATTTGTTTTTAGGAATTTTTAATAATGTTGTCGAAGAATGTAAGTGATGTAGTGCCATTTGATTTTTTCTTCGTAATTGTCTATTGCCGTCATGTATCTTATAACTTCATTTGGGGCGAAGGAGTTTAATTTCAATGCTATTCGTATAACTTTGTTTTCTATTGTGGTAATCTTTTTCCTATTTTTTTTTTTGTATCAATGGATCTAGTGATGCTGCCATAATTGATCTGAGGGATAATGACTTGTTTGATAACGGAGAGCATATTTTTGTGGCTCATACCCGACTTTGGGTTTCCTAATATCTTGATTACATTTAGACTTTTATGGATTTTCTTTTCTATGTAGTTAGTGTGGTTATTTCATTTTAGGTTGTCTTGAATGTAAATCCCGAGAATTTTGTGTGAGCTAACCCACCTGATAGGGGTGTTATGTAATTTAATATTTATGTTGTTTTTATTTTTGAAAGGTGAGAGATTGAGAGCGGCGCATTTTTCAGGGGAGAATTCCAGATGGTTTTTTTCTGCCCATCTTGCACGATTTTCCATGGTCTTTGTTAAGAGGTTCTCTGCTGTGTCAGTATCTTCATGACTGATAATACAAGTGATGTCATCCGCATATGAATATAGTCAAACAATGGTTGCTTTGGATGTGTTAAAAAACAGTTAAAAAGAAAGGGCGATAAAATTGACCCCTGGGACAGTCCCTGGTGGATTTCTTGCTCGGAGGATTCTGCGTTTCTCCCCTTGACGTAAAATTTTCTGCTTGTGAGGAAGACTAGCACCCATCGAATAATCTTAAGGTCTAGGTTTGTATTGTATAATTCATTTATCAAAGTATTGATTTGTATATTGTCATATGCTCCTTTAATGTCTAAGGAGATGAGAAAAATGGTGAATTTATTTTTCTTTGCACTGTTGATTTCATTTAACATATTCACGATGCAATCTTCCGCGCTTCTTTCCTTTTTAAACCCATAGATGAAGTTGGGTAAGATGTTGAAATTATCTTCCCACCAAATAAGCCGCTCTAAAAGGATTTTTTCCATGATTTTGCATGAGTTTTGCGTTAACGCAATAGGTCTATAGTTGGAGACGATTTTACTATCTTTATTTGGTTTTCTTATGGGTTAAATGATAGTTTTTTTTTCCAGACATCAGGGACTTTACCGCTTCTTAAGCTGGAATTGTAGCAGGAGATTAAGATTTTTTGCTATTTTCTGGTAGGTTTTTGAGAATTTTGTTTGTGATTTTGTCTGAACCTGGGGAAGAGTTTTTCAAGTTTTTTATGACATAATTGAATTATTTTTCTTTAATGTCATATGATAAGTTGCATCTGATGATATTATGGGGGACATTTAATAGTTCTTTGTTTCTATAATTAGAATGTTGAAAGAAAGATTCGGCTAGAATGTTGGCTTGTGAGATTGCTTCCATAACTTTCACGCCATTATGTTCGATAATTAGGTTGTTATCTACTCTTTCACTGTTGAGATTGTTTTTGAGATGTTTAAGGGAACTATAAATATTTTTATTTTTCGTTAAGTTGTAATTTATTTTTGACCAAAATTTAGCCTTTGAAGCTTTAATTTCTCTTCGGAAAATTGCTAGTTTTCTCTTGTATTTTATCCAGTCACCAATATCTTGTGTGTGTAAGGCTTTATTTTTCTCTAGCTTCTTTTTCGCACATTCAATGTCCCACCATTTCATGTTGTTTTTATTATCTTTGTAGAAGATGATGAGATGTGTCCCGTATGCTCTCATTGATGATATTATTGAATTCTTGGATATTATTAGGGTCTTCGATTTTGTTTTGACTAAGGTTGATAATGTTTTCAGCGATAAGATGTCTCGCTCTGTCCAGTTCGTGTAGTATTTTTTTCTTTTTTTCCCCCTTGTCTATTAAGCCTTGTTTTAGAAGGATGGGGAAGTGGTCACTGTTGCCGTTTTATTTACTGATATTGAAGTCAAAATCAAGGGCCAGGTTATCAGATGCGAAGATAAGGTCTAAAATTGCTTTGTTATTGTTTCTGTTGAGTCGTGTACTTGAGGTGCTATTCAACAGAACTAGATTATTGTCGTTGATCCAATTATACAGTTTATCTGCGTTAGGGTGGCTTTGAGAGTCACCAGTTATGGAGTGGCTTGCATTGAAGTTTCCGGTATAGATTTGATTTTTATTCAAAAGTGAATTTAGATAGTTGATGGTATCATTACAGTCCAGTCAAATTAGACATTAAAATCGCAAATCGCGATGCAGTTCTGAATTTTTAATATGTTGTTTGGGTCCCTTAGGCTAGTGTAAATCTAAGTTTGCACCATTCTAAAACCTGTGTTCGATGCGAAAAATCAGCTTTCGTTCAAGCCCAAACAGTAGTCTGTAGGTTCGATATTTCATTTACAATAGCGAAAAAATAACTATTTAAAATTTTGAGAAATGAGCAAAATCGTTTCCTAATAAGAATAGAAGGGTAGTAGATAGTAAAAATATGCGTAGAAGGGTATTAAAAGGGTAACACTGTATTAAAATGTTATTTTAAAAATTAAAAAAAAAAAAAAAAACTTTACAGATCATTTTCACTCATTTTTTTTTTGCTATTTTTATAATGGTTCTTGTTGGCTGTGGTCTTATCCTGACTGTTTTTCAGATTTTTCTCCTATCACTCCTGAACTATGCAACTTTTGATGAGACGTGTGGCCTACTCATTTTGAAGAAACACTAAAATTTGCAAACAATTTAAGGTCAAGTGGAGTTTCTGTAGGACGAATAGTTTTAGGAGATATCGTACTTCAATAATTTGTCATTTTTTTGCGAAACATGAAAAAAAAAAAAAATGCTTTTTTCATATTTTAAACTAAAATATCAAACATAAATTTATTATCCTATAATACAAAATATAGACATTTTAATTAACATTACATCTAATCAGCTTTCATTTAAGCCTAAAAAAGCAGTCTGCAGGTTCAAACATTTCATTTACAAACTGAGAAAAAAACAAAATTTTCGGAAATTGAAATTTTTTTTGAGAAATGAGAAAAATTGCTTTCTAATTAGAATAGGAGAGTACTGGACAACAGAAAAATGCATAGAGTTGTATAAAAAGGGTAACACTGCATTAAAATATTATTTTCATAATTAAAAAAAACATTACAGGTTAATTTAGCTCAATGAGAGAGCATGATTAAAAAAAAAACTTAACCAGAATAATCGGTCTGAGGGGAAGAAATGGCATGCAAATAAGAGAAAATAGTCTTACTTTAACAGAGTTCCCACTTCTTTTTCAAACCAAAAAATAAGGACTTTTTAAGAACCTTTTTCAAGAAAATTAAGGACCTCGAAATTATTTATTAGTCATCAAATATGCATGAATTTTATCGGTAACACAATCACACCTGTAACTTCAAGCATTTTTTTACCCCAAAAAAAAATATTTTTGAAGCATTTATCATTACATTTTAAAATCAAAACTAAGAAAAATTAAAAAAAAAAATGTGATCTGAACTTTTTTCTTCTTCATGACAATTCCAAGGCTAGCGGCAATTTTACATCAAACACTGGACATTCAAGTACTAGCTTTGAGTACAAGATACACTAGAATCTTTAAGGCTGCGTCTTGCAGAAAAAGTATAAAATACACTGGCGGAAAAAAAAATCCCAACACCAAGAAAAAATTGCCGTAGAGTAATGAAATTTGGGTAATGCAATTGTCTAGTTAACATGTTTAATTGATTAAATGTACAAGATCACTGGCTAATTTAAGCTCAAGAAAATGCTGTGCAAATGTGAAATTATGTTAATTTAATAGAGGGTGTAACCTCCAGAATTTTGAAGGCAAGCCTGCAAGCGTGCATGCATTATGTCATACAGGTGCCGAACGTCACTTTGTGGTATGGAGTTCTATGCTTGTTGCACTTGCTGTGTCAATACTAGGACCGTCATTGCTGACATGGATGATGCTCGAGGTGCCATCCCATGATATCCCATACGTTATCAATTGGAGACAGACCTGGTGAATTTGCAGGTCATGGTAACATGTCTGCACTCTGTAGAGCACATAGCGTTACAGTAGCGATGTGAGGGCGAGCGTTATCCGATTGGAAAACGCCCCATTGAATGCTACTCATGAAGGGCTGTACTACTGGTTAAATTAATAGACTGACGACAAATTTTCAGTCAGTGAGTTTGGGATAACCACACGAATGCCCCTGCTGTCGTAGGAAATTGCTCCAGAGACCATAACTCCAGGTGTGAGTCCCGTGTGTCTAGGCCGTAGACCGCTTGGATGCAAGCGGTCCCCTGGCCTCCTTCTGACCAATATACAGCCACCACTGGCACTAATTCAGCATCTGTTTTCATCAAAAATTAAAACAGATCCCCACTCCGACCTCCAGTGAGCTCTGTCGTGGCACCACTGCCGTCGGAAAAGGCAATGGTTTGCAGTGAATGGAATACCGGCTACAGGCTGCCTGGCTCGGAGCTGTCCTTGAAGTAAACAGTTTCTTACCGTTCCTTGGGTCACGACGGTACTAACTGCAGCTCGAATGTCAGCCGCAGATGCAGTACGATGCGCCACAGCCGTAAGCAAGATTCGGCGATCTTCCTTCTCAGTCGTGCCACGTGGCAGCTCGGAACTCGATCTTCTTGAGGTAGTACCATCCCTTGCCCATAGCTTCCAATAATCATGCATGGTGGAAACATTCCCACCCAAGTCTTTCTGCAATATCGCGAAATGAAAATCCACCTTCTCGTAGCCAATTTGTACGACCTCCTTTAAACTCGGTGAGCTGTTGATAATGGCTTCTTCGTCTTCTTAAAAGGTATTCCAGGCTAACATGAACGCAATTCGTCCAATTTCACGGAAAAATAATACACACGAGCTTCACAACACGCTTTTAAAACAAGCCTTATTTGCATGTTCTGAGTGACGCCAGCTGCGCCACACTTATGCACGGAACACGAAATTTCAATCGATGTCATCTTTCAGTTGTATAAACACGCCTACAAAATTTTGTTTATCTAACACAAGTCTTTCTTGGTGTTGGGATTTTTTTTTCCGCCAGTGTATGTATTATACAAACTTATTAAGTTAAAAAAAGGGTCAATACACTATCTTTCTCAGGGAAACAACTAGCTGTCGTATCCGTCACGAAACTTTCTTCTATATCTATTTTATGAATTCCTGTTACAAAATAAAATACTCGCCCGAATAGTTGGAGACAGCTCCAATTTCCCAATTATTGTAATACCCCTGCAAATTCAGAATCAATGAGCGAAATTGGAAATCATTGCAAAAGCCTTGTTTAGATTAATTGCAAACATTTTATTTGTTAGTAAAAATAAATTGGCAATAGTTAAAATTTTCAAATCATTGAAAGTTTTCAGATGTTTTGATAATTAAATAGCGTGAAAGCGATTTTTTAATGAATTTATTTTTCGCATTGTTGACTATACGCAAAAATCACCCCACCCTTCCCCTGGGACGATTGGCGCCAAAATTTAATCGATGCTTGCTTCCATATTGGGTTAGTGTTATTCCAAATTTCATTTAAATCGCAGCAATATTTCTCGAGATATAGCAGGTGCAATGACAAAATAAGCACTTTTGATTGCACGACCCCCCTAAGCAATTGACACAAAAATTGAATCAGCTCTTGTACTCTTTAACGTCTACTTGAGTACCAATTTTTGTTCATTATTTCTCGAGATATAGCAGTTATATTAAATTAGAAGAACGCTCGATTGCTCCACCCCCCTTTGAGATATTGACACACAAATCGAATCAGCACCTGTACTCAATAGGGTAAACCTATGGACCAATTTTCGTTTGATTCCGCCGGTTACTTCCTGAGATATAGCAATCACCCACGCGCAGAAAACGTGCGATTGCTCCACCCCCCTTGGAGGAATTCACTAAAAAAAAAGGCAGGTGCACCAGTTCACATGGCGGTACATATGTGCAAAAATTTTTGTTCGATTTCATGCAGTAGTTTTTGCTCTAGCGCGGCCACAAAAATTGGTCACACACATAGACTCACACACACACACAGACAGACATTTTCCAAAAATGATCGAAATGGACTCAGTGCACCTCAAAACGTGCAAATCCGTCAAAATTTGACATTCGAAAATTTTCACGAATCCAATACTTTTTTCTATACAGGGTGTCCACTCCAATCGTGGACCAATAGCTAATTTCTAAACCGTTAGAGATAAGCATATAGTTTATTTAGGAAAAAATCTCCAAATTATGAAAGGAATTTTGGGTCTATTCAATGTTTTTCAAAAAATCAAATTTTGAAAGAGTTACGAAATTTAAATTTTTATACAGCCCCCCAGTCCTATCAATCATATTTAGTAAAACATTTTTGACACTGTAACGTTTAAAACTAAAAAAAATCACTCTTCTACCACAAAAATTGACCGAGTTATGACGTTTTGAAAAATCAAGATTTTGAAGGATTTCGCATACGGTCCCTTAAGCGATCTCTCGATGACGTCATGAAACAATGTAAAATCTTGATTTTTCAAAACGTCATAACTCGGTCAATTTTTGTCGTAGAAGAGTGATTTTTTTTTAGTTTTAAACGTTACAGTGTCAAGAATGTTTTACTAAATATGATTGATAGGACTGGGTGGCTGTATAAAAATTTAAATTTCGTAACTCTTTCAAAATTTGATTTTTTGAAAAACATTGAATAGACCCAAAATTCCTTTCGTAATTTGCAGATTTTTTCCTAAATAAACTATATGCTTATCTCTAACGGTTTAGAAATTAGCTATTGGTCCACGATTGGAGTGGACACCCTGTATATTAGATATATAGAAGAAAGTAAAAAAGCTAAAACGGATTTCAATACAAGGCAAGGTGTTCTAATTCGATGCTACTTCTATTTACTTTAGTACAGTTAGATTTTGGTAATATTAAGATAAAAACTTAATTTTGTAAAAGTGAATTAATCACTTTCCTAAACTACATATCCAGGGGCTAAAATTCAGGACAGACATACCAAAGTTTTCAAAATCTCCTCCTCCAAAATAGTCTAAGCAGAAGAATTTTTCACATCAAAGATTATCTTTTTAACCGACTTCAACCAAGGAGGAGGTTATACAATTCGTCGGAGTTTTTTTTTTGTTTCTTATAAGATTACTCAAAGACGCCTGGACCGATTTCAAAAATTCTTTTTTTGTCAGAAAGGGTTTCATTTTCGATTGGTCTCATCGCCTCGTGGTCCGGGTTCGATAACGGGAACCTGCAGAAATATTTCGAAAAAGCAATTGGGATCACAGTAATCGTAATAATGACCAATTTTGGATGGAAGGCTTCTCTGGATTAATTCATTTCTATGGTCTTTTTATTTTCATGTAATGCGGATAACTTTGTTTTGAAATATCTACTTATATTAAAAATTGAGTATCTTTCTAAGTCCTGCTTCTTTCGTATGAACGCTAATGAACTGAAAGTCGAACCAGGTACCGATAGATTCGTATTTTTTCAGGTTTTATTAGATTCAATTCATATAATTATGCGATTTTAATTAACAAAGATATCAATTAATAAGTATTCAAATTTAAAGTGACTTGTCCTAAATGATTAAATATGAAATCCATTGTTACAAAACATGGTTGATATGAAACGGTAATAATAACGATAATGAGAATTTTGAATGAAGGTTAAATCAAACATGAAATTCAACTAAATTTAAACTTTATTCTGAACTTTATTTAAAAGCGTAATTTATAGTTTTTTTTAACTATTTTGATTATTTTAAGTGCATTCATCAGGGTTGTCATTTCGTCCACTTTTTTACAAAAAGTCCGGGACGCCGGAAGAAATGGACAAAATTGGACAAAATGGAAACAAAAAAAAAAAAAAAACAATTTTTTTTTTTCATACGTTTGATGTATAAAAATGTTATGATGTACAATTAGTATCTCTCTTGTATTTCCCAAACATATTTCCCAAAATAGAATGATGATATCCTGCAAAAAAAAAAAAAAAAGAGTGGCAATTAACCCATTGATTTTTAACTAATTTTAGTTGAAAGAAATAAAATTTAACATAGTGAATAAACTATTGAGTGTAATTACATTATTATAAAGTAGATAAATATAAAAAAAAAGTGTTTTTCTTTAATACATATTTTTAAAAATAAATTAAAGTGTTCTGTCACCTTAGATATTTATTTAACACATTACAATCCCTTAAAAAGTAAACTTTATATGATATTTTCTCATAAATTCTACGGTTAAATTTTGTTTGAATTAAATACACATAAAATGTATTTGAAAATACACTAGATGCTACAAGAAATATTGGTTTAACTTTGATTCATTTGATCATTTTACGTTATATTTTTTGAGGATTCAATGAATGTTGCCCCGTTGTAAAATATTTATGTACACAGCATTGTTTTATGAATATATTAATGTTATTATAGGAACATATTTCATTTCATGGCAAAATTTTCTTTTTTGACATCAAATAATGAAGGGTTTTTTCATAGGGTTTTTAATATTTTGAGACTAAAACCTTTTAAAATTTTCATTTCTACTTTTATATTTTATATACACTTTTATTGTTGGCAATGAAACTCCTTCACAAAAAATACACATCTTAAAATTATTTACTGCTGATGTTAATATTCATTTATTTTATACAGATACTATATTTTTATAGTATCTGTTGTTTATTAAATATTTGTTGGTATACATAATTATGTATGCTAATTTTGATAATAAAACTAGTACCTCATTGAAAAAATATCAATATTTTAAAACATTACTTTTAAACTTTGGATTTTTTAATCAAGAACTGTCACTTTCTTGAAAGTGGACAAAATGCTATTTTGTCCGGGGCGGTTTTTTCCAGGTTTTTCCGGCAGTTTTTTCCGCCCCGGACAAAATCAAACAACCCTGGCATTTATACTAAAAAAAATGAAATAAAATATTTTTGTAAAAAAATAGTACCGACTTCAGTTGGAAATGCTCTAAAAATGAAAAAATAATTTTTTTCTTTGACCACCATCGAAACTACTTTTAAACATAAGTTTTGAAGTTGGCGTAAAAACAATGTATAGAATCATATGCAACTACAGTTCAACTATAATTATAAATTTTAATGAATCCAGGTTCTTTAAGAGCATTCGCATACATTTCATTGATTACCACACCTTCGTGTAATGAATGGTACAGTCATAGAAAAAAAAAACGAAACACTCTGAATTATTCGGCTGCAAAACTTGCTAAGAACAAAAAAAGGTGTCTTCTGACATGGATTAAAGTCTTCTTTGAAACTATGTAAGTAAAATTTTGATAAGGGGCTCTATACAAAGTGAAATGAACTCAAAGTCTGAATTTTCAAATGGGAACCCCTACATTTGGTTACATTATTAGGTGCGGAGGGCTAAAAGTACGCTGGGTACCAAGCGGCATCACTTTAGGACCAGTAGAACAAAAGTTATGACCGACCAAAGATTTAGGGACCACCACCACATTTAAAATGCTACTTTAAAGGTCTAAATTTACAAACAGTAGACAAATCATATTTTTTCGATTAAATTACCTAAAACTACTCGCAATAATACGTTTGCTTTTCGTAGTTAATTAAAAATTCTCGGGTTTTGTTAAAGTAATAATATTTTTTGAAATTTGGAAGAAAAAACCCTACTGTGTAGAGTTCAAGAGAAAAATGCAACATTCTATTTTTTTGATTAAACAGAGATAGATGCATACTTTCAGCTACGCACAAACCCATGCAGCACATACCTTCTGGAGAGAGGTTACAATTTAAAAGTAACCTCTTGTATTTATAAACTACTGTATTAGGATTGGCAATAATGTTAAAACCGTGGCTCAGAATTTAACAAAACGTCTAATCATCAAATTATTCCGAATAACTTGCCGAGATACCACAGTTTTCTATGAAAATCAAGTGTTCACGTAAAAAGGTTTCTGAATTGCTATATGTTGCATGAAAGCAGACTTCTCACTAATGGACAAAAAACTGGATTGTCCATTAGTTTTAAAATATACTCAGCAGTTTTATTAACCGTTTTGCTTTCAACATATTATTACTGTTGAAAACTAAATACTATATAAAAACGCTGAGCATGTTCTGCAACTGGTGGATAAGTATATTCCTCTTTCTTTACATCGAAATTCCCTGCTATTGTTTCAGTTTGCGCAGTTGGATATGGTCCCTAAAAACGGTTCTTTTAGCATATCTCAAAAACTACTGGATATTTTGAGCTCCCATTTTGGATTCTTCTTTGAAACCCCTTCTAGATTGTTTCTCCATCAAAATATTATATGGTTCCAGATCATCATTTTTTCAAATATTAATTTCATAATTAATAAAAAATTCAAAATTTTATCAATTTTATTGTTGGGTTAGTTCATACTTTGATATAAAAAAACAAACTTTGCCGTACCTATCTTGGTTTAGGTATTATACGCCGAAGTATTAAAAATATTTTTAACATTACGGGACGTTTTTTTCTCAGTTCAATTGTGAAGCAACGGCTGAAGCAAATTTAAAACGATTTGGTATACAAAGAAAAATGATGTTGCTGATCACAAATATGCGATAAAAAAGGAGGGGTTTTCATAGAAAATTTTAAAGTTGATGCCGATTTTTATATGGAGACGACCCCTTAACAACACTCGACTAACAGAAATTTGTAGAGTACATTATTCCTGAAAAAATAGCATATTACACTTGTCTCTAGTGTTAATAGTCTTCGAATACGAGCAGGTGTTTCGTTTTTTTTTTCTATGACTGTACAAATATTCTGCTTTTAATTTTCAATGGTTTCTCTGAAAAAAAAACCTATCGTTTTTGCGCCGACCTCAAAACTTATGTTTAAAAGTAGTTTCGATGGTGTTCAAAGAAAAAAATTATTTTTTCTTTTTTAGAGCAATTTCCAACTGAAGTTGGTTCTATTTTTGTACAAAAATATTTTATATTTAAAATAATTGCATGTAGACAATTTGGATAAATGTAAGAGATTTATGCAACACTTCAAACACAAACTTTTACAAAATGCAAGGTAACTGCTACAATTGGAGTTTGAAATCCATGATTTTCCATGACATGACTCACTGGATGCAATGTTCGCAGGGGGGGGGGATCAAGATTTGTCTAAATTAGTGCTTTGTGAAAAGAAAATTTCAACTATCTGAGAAATGCTTTGCAAAGTTGAGCTGAAAATTCAAATTATGACAAAATATAACAAACTGAGCTACTACTATATTATTTACAAAAATCTCCATACATTTAAGATAATCATTAGTGAAAGTCAACGATAATTTTTACGTGAATCAATGCAGATGGATTAAAAATTTTCGAGTGGAAGCAATTAAGTGGCAAATGCACAAGTCTTCAATTACAAAATATTTTTATTTGATTTCATGGATTGGCATGATGAATAATTCATTCAAATAAGGCAAAATGTATGCCTAGAGCATGGGGTGAAAACCATGGTTTTAAAGTGGTGCCTACAGCTTGCAAAGCTGACCCATGTAGCTGCTTACTTAATTATCCTAATATTGAGAAACTGGTTTCTAAAAAATAGTTGCAAAAATTTTATTAATAAATTAAGAAGTAATTAAAAAAAGTTTAGTAATTTTCTTTCTTCATGATTTACGATGCTATTTATAAAACTTTCAAAAGGAAAAGAGATCAAAAATACTAAAGGCTTAAGCTAAAGGAAAAAGTCGCCATTAAAATAATCCATCGAAAAATTCAATATTTAAGTGTCAGTATTAGAGATGAGCCGGGCTCGGCCCGAGCCCGAAAGCCCGAGTCCGAGCCCGAGCCCGAGACGGACTCGGGCCCTTTAACTTCAAGCAGCTTTCGGGCTCGGGCGGGCTCGGGCTCGATCTCATATTAAGATAGTCAGTTTTTATACAAATACAACGTTCATGGAATAAAATATTGGGTACTTAAAGAGCGTGAGAACAGTTTTTCTTAATGGCAGAATTGCTTTGTTCAGGAAGAGTTTCAGAGAAATGACATCTATCACCTTATCTCCCACTCCCATACATCGTTTCTCAGCTTCCGCACATCGGAAAAAAATTAAAATAATGATAATAATAATTCAAAAAGATAGCACCCACTTATAATATATTTGCAATTGCTATTACGATAAACCATATGTCAGTGCATCCCAAGTGGAAATTAAAAATATATATCCTATTGATGTTTGATACACTCGGGCTCGGGCCGGGTCGGGCTCAAAACAAAACAATATCACTCGGGCTCGGGCGGGCTCGGATTAAAAATTCTCGGGCTCGGGCCTTCAAAAGTGAGCCCGAACTCGTCTCTAGTCAGTATTTACTTCTAAAAATATTTTGTTCTGAAGGAACTAGTTGAGAAGGGTTTGTCAAACCTTCAAATGACTATACTTCTTTAGACTTAAGTGTTTTGGTATACAACATTCATCTTAAAATGAGGTATGACCTTCGAGTTAAAGAAGGTTGAGCACCAGTTTTAAAATAAATCATTGTGCTATGGATTACGGACTGAAAAATACGAGAGGACAAAAAAATTGTAGAGCTAAAAGGTTTTTTTTTTGATTATTAAAGCAACTATTAGTTCATATATTTTTTTCAATCGCCCTT
Source organism: Uloborus plumipes (assembly GCA_038373865.1). Lineage (NCBI taxonomy): Eukaryota > Metazoa > Arthropoda > Arachnida > Araneae > Uloboridae > Uloborus > Uloborus plumipes. The sequence goes on along the minus strand of JAXGGA010007688.1, from coordinate 43,820 downwards.
TTTTCAAACTCCAAATAGTGAGTGGATATTTTCTAGACAACTACTAACCCCAGGTCCCCCCACATACACTTGTTTTCTTTGTTCTCACTGAGAATGCTTAGATTTCAACACAGGACCCCAATGCAGTAAAAAAGGAAAAGTTGAAAGAATATTTTTTTCATTCTTGTTAGCAATTTCAAATCATTAAATTATTATCAGTAGTGAAAAATAAGGACTTAAAAATAATTTTAAGGACCTTGAATCAAAAATAAGTACTTTTAAGGGCCCTTATTTTTCAAAATGAAAAATAAGGAGCTTCTAAGAACTTTTAAGGACCGTGGGAACCCTGTTTAAACAAAAATACTACAAAATTAAAAAAAAAAAACTTGACAGTGCACTAATTTAACCCTTCACTGCACGGTGTGCCAGATCTGGCACAAACCAAATAAACCCTCATATATTCCTATGATTTTTAAATACAGTTAAACTGAGCTTTGTGCCCCTTCTGGAACATTGCTATAACAGTTTAGTGTGATGTTTATGCACTAGTTAGTTGCACTAGTCTAGGTATTCCAGTTCTTGCTTTTTAAAGAAAGAGTGTCTGCATTTCCGTTAGAAGTGTGCTTAGTCATTATTTCCTTTGTTTTAAAAATGTTTAAATATTTTTAGTGGAAAGTTTGTTTATACCACTTATGGCACAAAACACATTATAGATTATTACACTTATCGGTATACAAAGCATATGCTATGTGCTTTGTGCCATATATAGAACAAACAATTAAAACATCATTTTTGGTGCACATTTTTAAGATTAATTTTTTTCTTTATTTTTTCTGAACTCAGGGCTATTTAAAAGGTAACAAATGATGTTTTTCATTAAAATATAAAAAATCGTGCAGTGAAGGGTTAAGATGATCTGATACCATAGAACAGGGCTCTCCAACCTACGGCCCGCGGGCCGGATCCGGCCCGCGGGCAGATTTTTTTCGGCCCGCGGAAAAAATCTGTTTTTTCAAATTCCACCCCCCCTTTTTTTTTAACAAAAATATAATTTTTTTTGTTAAATTAATCAGAACGGTGACGATCACATAGTGAATACGTCAAATAATAAATAAAAATTTATTCAAACTTTAATGCAAAGCTTTTTAATTTTTTTTTTTTAATTTCTTTCGACGGTAATACCCATCTCTTTTTGTTGGCCTTTCCGAGAACAAATCTCTTTTCTCTGCTTCACATTCTCCCGTTAGTGTGCATTGGGCATTTCCTGTCCATAGGGCAAACCTGTGCGCACTCCTGTCTTTGGCCAACACTGACGTCATCATTTCTATAGTCCGACCGTCTGTCCAATTTGTTTGATATTTGTTCGTGGTGTGAACAGAGAATTTAAAATCACAGAGGAATTGGCTGATGTCTACTCTATGGAACGCAATGTGGCAGGAGACAAAATTTTCAGTAAAGTAAGTGAGACCATTTCTGACCTCTGGCTTGATTTCACACTTCTAAGAGGTGTAGCTACAGATGGAGGAAAAAATATGTCTGGCACAAAAATTGGAGTAGTTGGAAACATGTAATTCTGTGAAAACAGCTGGAGGAATTAAACCCATGGTTTTTCACAGTATTATCCATCAACAAGCGTTGTGCGGGAAATACATGGATGTAGCTGAAGTAATGGATGTAGTTGTGAAAACAGTTAACTTTATTAGACCCAGTTCTCTTAAAAATAGCCAATTCATCGTAATCTACTTTCATTTTACAGTTCTCTCCCGAAAAAAGACTTTAAGAATATAAAAAAATCACGCTCGAGTTATGTTATCTCTTTTTGGGTCTACCTACAAGTGTGAGCAGACATTTTCAAAAATGAAGTATGTTAAATCGAGAAACAGATCCTCTTTCTCAAATGAACATTTAAAATCAACTTTAATGATCAGAACTACAAAGTTTGACCCTAAATGGACTGAAATTTTAAGAGGCAAACAAATCCCAAGTAGCATCAACTCATCGGATATTTCTCGGCCGATCAACAAACTCCTCGTAAACTGATCCTGTAACGCACGATGACATCGTTCCAATCAGTATCCGAGCACGGTTTTCGATGAGCTACTTTTCATCGGAAAGCGATATCCTTCCGATCAACTTTCCCGATGAAAATAAGATGAGCTATATTCCATCGGAAAATGATATCCTTCCGATCAAGTTTCCCGATGAAATTCCTCGGCACGGGACTGTTCTGCTTGTGAATTGCTCCAAATCTCATCGGATTTTGCTGCTCGGATTCTGCTCGTCCGATGAGACATATTGGATCATCGGCCGATGAGAATTTCATCGGGTTTCGATGAATGGCCGATCGTCGGCCGATGAGATGATGCTGCTAGGGATGCAATCTTCTCATGAAAAATTGTCCTAAGCGTTGCACTTGCTCTGTCCTCATTTATTGTTAAGTTTCTTATCATCATTAATACATAAAATTCATTTAATAAAATTGTAGTACATTGCAAGGATTTAGTTTTTAGTCTCGTTTGACTTTTTTTTTAGTCCTTTTGGAGAGCAAAATACATTTTGTGGGAAAAATGACTTTTATTTCAGTTTTCTGAACTGCTCTCTAAATTTTACGAGTTTCCGTAATGTTACAAAAAAACCATCTGACCTAAACTATTTTTGAACCGTTGGCCCGCCTCGCTTCCAAAAGTTTTCAATTTGGCCCCCGAGCAAAAAAGGTTGGAGACCCCTGCCATAGAATACTGCAAACTATTTTTTAATGTGGAGAAAAATGAACCAAACTATGAAAAATCAATAAATTTATGAAAGCATAAAATTAAATTTAAGAAAAAAAAAACTGAGTTTTAGAGGTAAAAGGGGTTAGTAGCTCCTGTTTGCTTTTTGTGCGCTCAGTGCTCTTGTTCTTTTCTGCTAACTCTGGAGACCAAAATAAACTCTGGCTATGTCTCGGCAATCGCATGATACATGCAGTTCCAAACAATTTTTTTTTTTTGGTGCAATTGGGAAGGTTAAAGAGAAAAAAAATCAGAAAAATACAACCAATTTTTAAGCTTTTTATTAGTACAGACCATAACTGTTTACAATAGAGTTTTACTGTTGTGTGACTGTCACCATATTCCTGCCACAGGGCAAACCATTATGGTTTGTGGAGAGATATGTGCAAGTGCAAAAATTGTTACCAGCTTTTGCAGAATCGAGTGAAAATTAAAAAGCAAACATTGCAGGCTTACTTTAGACTTCTTCCTTGGTCTCAACAGCCTTTCACAAATAAATCATGGATCTCCTATTAGGACTTGACACCTGCAGACTCAATTACATATGAATGGCAGCCTTAACTCCCTGATTTGAACAGTTTAGTCTATTCAATATAGCCTATATTAGAGATAAGGGTTTTTACTAAACCTCATAAAACTTTGGTATCTTTAAATAAAAATTTTTAAGGGAATAGGACGAACTTCCCATAAATGAATTAGTGTATGTAGGAGAATTTTGTAAAATGATTGAAACTGTATATTACAGGTTAAGATAGTCACTTAAAGATATGTGAATTAATTGAACATTTGTCATTTTAATTTGAAAGTTAGGCTTGGATATTACGAATGCAGCTGAACATTGTTACAACAAACTTCAAGAGACCTTCAAAATTGGGGCATATTATTCGAACAGCAATAAATGTGCTATTGAAATTAAGTCACTAAATATTATCCCCCTTATTTCTTTTCACACTGTCGATACATATAAATACAGATTTAATCTCGCCCAATTAGCAACAATTAAATGCAATAGAAACTTTAAAAGAAATATAAGGTGGACTGATAAAATTTTGTAAACTGAAAAAAATATATTTTAATTACAACCTACTCTTTGATTAAACATTCTTCATAAGAAAATTTTCTTAGGCGTCCTAGACAGGATGATTTTTTTTACTCTGAAATACAAAGCTATCATTTAGTTCGTTCAGCAGGTAATAGAGAATTAAAAGTTTCTTGTTCTAAAATACTCCCCCCCCCCCAATTCAAAAATGAGAAAAAAATCCAGCATACACAAAACCAAACCACTTCAGCAGTCAGCAGCAAACATGTGCATGGCATGACTCTCACAAAATACACTACTAAACAGGAGATATTTCAGTGTTTTTGGCTCTCAAATGGGAGTATATAAAAAACATTGATTTCTAAGGCGGAAGTGGCAGGACTGGTACTGTATAAAATTTGCTTTATAATAAAATTTCACAAGTTTTCTGCAAGAGTTCTTCATACATACAGGGTGTTCACATTAAAACCTGCAAGAACTTATTTTCATAACCATTGGTCCTAGACACATGCTTTTAATTGTTAAAATGTTCAAAATTGTCTATAGTTGATATATTAAAAGTTTGAAGATAAAAAAAAAAATAGCCCAGAAATAAGGAGAAATGCCAAGTTCAAGATTTAAGTATAACCAATATTCAAATATTAAATGCAGCCTTTTATGAATTGCACCACTTACAACTTTTTTTTTTTTTTTTGGGGGGGGGGGGGGGTAAATAACACCTTTTTTGGGGGAAATATAGCGACTAACAATGGTTTTGAATGTGGGCATTTTTAATGGTAAGGGCTTTCTGTAGGGTTCTTTTCAGATCACAGCATACTAGTTGAAACATATGAAAGGCCCGGGTGTAATTAGTGGTAACTGCATTTTTGAAATCAAAGGTATTACTTGTGAAAATTTCTAAAAATTGCTGCCGGAAGTATTTTGATTTTAAAAACAGAGTGCGTTTATGTAGATACATTATTAAGGGATGCGTTTATCGTTAAACCATGTAATATTTCTGTTCATATACCCACATAAAATTGTTTTCACCAAATGATTCGAGTTTTACAATTTTGTCAGATACCACTATTCATGCCCGAGCCTTTCATATATATATTGTTTTTCTTTTAAGGGCATGTCATTCTACTGAAAGAACGATACCTCCTGGTCTTGCTTTCTGCATGGGGCCTTAAAACTGCGTACTTTAATTTCTTTAAAGATTTTTAATCCCAAATCTTAAATTTGTTCTGTTGGAATTATTTTTCAATGAAGATATTTTCCCTAAATATAAGTTATAGGACCTAGAGTCCATATAAAAAGTTAGATTGTATTTTTTGCTTCAAACTTTTAATACCTGAACTCAGCTACATATTGAGCATTTTTGCAATTGATAGTATGCATCAAGGACACGGTATTGCGAAAATAAAGGTTTTGCAGGTTAAACAGTAACATCTTATACATATGTGCAATAGATTGTTGAGAGAATTTATATTCCTGCTAATTTTGTTTTCTTAAACTTCAGAACTGATAGAGTTCTAAATTTCAGGACAGTCACCTAACAATTAGCCCCCCAAATGTCTTCTACAAAAAAAAAAACCAAAGACAGCTCAGCTTATTTCTTTTGTACTGAAGGAGCAATAGTCTGTATTTAAATGTGTGCAGCTTGAAGTATTTTTGAAATGCTACACCATATTCAGAATTATGAATATCTCCTGCCACAGATAAATTAAGTAATTTTATGCAGTTAAATACTGGTTACATTCTTAGTTTCTGATTATGTTCCAATATTTAAATGAGCAATTTGATTCAAAAACTTTCATAGAAAATTCAAAACACACAAGTATTAAGTTTCAAATATTTAATAAACTAGCAAAAACATGAACTGACAATGAAAAAATTGCATATACAAACGTTCCACAAATAGATTTTATAAAATGGTTTAACAATAATTCAATGCAAAAATGGTCAACAGTTACATGCTGCTTCATGAAACAAAAAAAAAATGATAACTGTGCATAGACTAGTATTGAGCAGTACATACTTATTGCTAAAAAAAATTTACAATTCTACATAAATATCACATCATAAAGTTCATAGGTATAGTATTTCTGAAGCAAAAATAATGAAAAAGTCACACTGATAATTTAAAACTTGAGCAGAGTTAAAACCAAAATTTTTCATCAATCAGTTTCATAGTCAAACATAGGTTATTACAATGACTGAACAGAAAAGTGCATTAAGTGAAAATTTTAAGATCAGTTTGAATGCCGACATTACATCAGAATAAAGAAATATCAATTATAGCTTAGCTTCAGAAAACTACTTGCTAACCTCACTATTTTCATAAGCAGCCTGCATAGGTATCCAATTAGATACAATTTGAAACTATGATCATTCTTTTGGGGTCTTGTTAAGCTTTTTCCAGATGGGAAGAAGAATTTCAGTACTTCAGAGAATTTAAGAATGCAGTAGTTTACTGTATTCATAAAAAATAAATGAATGTCTTCAATGTGGTGCAACTGTTAAATATGAAGGCTGATTTAAGGATGTAATTCAGATGGTAAAAAAAAATGAGTTTTCAATTTTCTACATTATCTGGCTGCTCACCATCTTCTGCTTGTGTATCTGAGGTCCAAAGCTATATAAAAAGAACATACATTTAAGTTGCTATTTTTCATTCTCATTTCAACCACAAAATAAAGTTTCAAGATTTCAAACAAATACGTGCATGTAATTTTAACAGAAGATTTATTAAATAGCTTGAATAAGTTACATAGCATAGCATTGACATTTTCTTTTTAAAACAAAACTATCACAGATAACAAAAGAATTACTTGAAAGTTGGAGCAGTATGAGTTGTTTTGTACACACAGGATGCACACCATAAGTTAGCACTTCTGAACATTGATATTATTGATGTAAAAAATTAATTTTAACTTCACGTAAATCAGGATACCATTTATGTTAAGTCGGGTTCAATTGTGTTCTCCTCTCAGCTTTGAAAAATTAATGCTTTTAGCTATAAGATAGCATGTTTTTGATGGTCTTCTGATAAGATTTACTTCGAGTATATACCTTTTCAAAATTTATAAATTTGGCAACGAAGGAATTGCGCCGAGGTGCGAGTAGAAAGCTCCTGAACTTTTTTTCTTTTCGTTATAAGTTGCAACTGAAGTGTTCAGACAACACTAGTGACTGAGCAGTTTATTCTACAGTTCCAGGATGGCTGCTGTTGCCTTACGAGCCAGTTAAAAACATGCTCAGTGGGCTACAGATCTGGTGACCTGACAAAACATTGGCAGTACATCATATACTTGCATATATTGTGGATGTGAGAATCGTCTTGACAATAGACTGGGTGACTAGATAGAATAGGCGATGTCATCCACTTAACTGCGAGCCACTATAGCAGCTTGAAAGACATGCGGTGCTCATAGGCACAAGCAAGTAACAAAGATAGTATAGCAATTAACAAAGATAGGCGATACTGCTAAATAATTCATTGATATTTCAGATTTCAGTGCAAGAAATAAACAATTGGCTTTGAAATGAAAAACAGAGAAAGATGATTAAGAAAAAAAGGAGAGAAAACTTAATTTAGAGTTAAGTCTGTGTTCAAAATTAAGCACTTTAAAAGGCTCATAGGAACAAAGTTTGACCTATTTAAAAACATCGATTATGAAAGAAAAGTAACAGGTAGTGTGAGTGTCCTCACCAGGTTTCCTCCCTAACCCTCTGAATTCTAAAATCCAACATAGTAAAACTTCACTACAATGCCTAACTCCTGTAACTCATGAATTCTTTAGAGAAATTACAAAAAACAATCAAGTGAAGCAGAAAGAAGAGCACTATCATTCAAATGGACTCAAGGTCAATAATAGCTTTGACAACTACATGCATCAGATGTTTCTCCTCCTATATTTAGGGTTGCTTCTCATAACATTTAACACAATGCTATGCTCATTTGGTGTACTTATCGCTCTCTTGGTGAGAAGTATGAAAATATTCCGTAAAATAGGGGTGCACAACCTGCGACCCACGGGTCAAATGTGGCCCACCACATAGCGATGTGCGGCCCGCGAGTACATTTTATTTCTTGTGTTGAAAATTAAAAAAAAAAAAAAAAATTAACTCAAAAGGGGAAAGTGCAAAAGGTTTTCCTGACAAGACTTAAAATAAGTCACCAAATAATATCGTCCCAAAATTCGTTTGAAGTAAAATTTCAGGACTTTACTGGGGAAAAAGAGTAGACCTGCAAATTTCAATTACTAACCAGTGGACAGTAGACCCTTTAGCTTACTAGCCACTGATTTACTAAACCTAATAATTGTTGCAACAACATGACATGGAAAATTTGGAAAAAAAAAAAAAGTCATTTCGAAAAATATTACATATTTTTTAATATTTCATTGCTCAATGCCTATGTTTCCAACTTGAATGTTAAAAATTCTTATTTCACTTTTGCATGTTGAATGCTTTGCAATTTTGACATATTTTTGTGTTTTTTCGATGCCACGTGTAAAGCGTAATTTTAGGGTTTACCTGTAACTTTTCTGCAATCTTTTAACATCAGCTTTCAGGGCAAGATATTTCTCCTTATTTTCGCAGTAGTGCACTATACAAATCATGTTGAGTAAGAATACAAACTTATTTTTAAAAATAAATACAAATTTTTTCTTTTAACTATCATTTTTTAATTTTTGTACTCACAACGTGGCAAATGGATATTTTTCGATGTAAAAAACCTAAACATTAAATTGTTTGGAGTTCTTGTTCATGAAGCTCTTGAGAGATAGTCCTAGTTACCTTTCTGACCTCTGAGATATGCAAATCAAGTTTCTAGCAGTTGGAGTTTTTTCAGTTCTAAACAACTTCACCTCCATAATAGAAAAAATATTAAGGAATATGCAAGCATGTTTAGAATTTCAACTATCAACCACGAACCCACACATCAAAATTAGGAGATAAATTTCAGTCTCAGCCACCCAATTGACAATTTTGATTTCATGGCATTTCCCTAAATTTTTAGTAGTAAAATGTTTGTAATTTTTGGTATTGTGATTACTTTTTGTTGTCTCATTACTTTGGTATTTATGCGATTTCCAGCGATTTGTATAATTTTATCTTTGCACTGTTTGCAGTTTTACCAAGAGTACTTTTTGAATCTTATTATTGATTTTTTATTGTCATAAGAAAAACTGCCTAGTATCAGAAGCTTAAAACATTTTCTTCACTAAAAAAGTTTTACCTTTTTAATCAACCCCTTGAATCATGTATATGCAATATTTTGCTTGTGTTTTGATCAAGTTATTAGTTTTTTGCCAAGTCATTTAATGAAAAGATTCAGTATTTCAATTTTGTGTAAAAAAATTTCTTACATTTATTAATATCAGCAAAGTACTGGTGCATGAGGTCAAGACCATAATCTTTTATATTTTTTTTGGAGGTAAAGGATATGCACTCAATGCAAATTATACAACAAAATATTTTTTAAAACTTGACAATTTCCGTAAGATTGGGGGGGGGGCAATTACCTTACCCTTCAAGGCCCCTCCAAATGATGGGCTTGCATGCGGCCTTTCAATTGAGCTCTTGTTACATGTGTGGCCCTTCGCTGTAAAAGGTTGTGTACCCCTACCGTAAAAGAAACTTTTTTTTTTGCAAAAGAGAAAATGACACTGGATTTTAGCAAATATAACCGACTTTTTAAAGCAATTTCAAGGACCCATGTAAGAACCTTATAAAAAGGAAGATTTATGAAAAAAAAAAATCTATGAAAGTTGTGCAAAAAGTATAACACCTTATGTATTTGTGTGAAAACCAGATGGATATAATTCAAGTGCGCTTGCAAGAGCCAACTTTGAGCCTTTCTGCACACGCGTGAATTTTTTTTTTCCACATTTATCAATACAGTCAGTGAATCACAGACAGAGTTTGACTCGGGTGCAGTGCAGTGCTTTCGTCGGAATTTAATTTCACAAAAATTGACGGAACTGGAGTCTAGCTACTGCACCAAATTCAGCTAGAAACTGGACGAAAGCCAAGTGGACATCATTTGAAAGAAATAAACAGCTTTCAGTGGCGATTTCTCAACAATTGATTGTCTATGACAAAATCCATTTTACTTGAAATTAAAAAGGTCTGACAAGATCTCTCCACTTCAAGGCAGCCAAACTGCTTGTGAGCAGTTTGTACTGCTCCCATCTTGCCGACAGATGGGATAAAATTCACAGGTGCAGAAAGGGTCAGAGTTAGCTTATACAAGTGCACTTAATCTGGTTTTTACAGAAAAAATAAGGTGGGATATTTTTGTACAGCCCTTGCAAACAACTTTTATACTTGACTCTGCAATGAAGAATATTGCTTCATCCTGGACCAAATATTTTTGTTTGGGAAGTCAAACATAGTAGATGGGCGTTGATTACCTTGAGGGGTACAGTTGACAAGATAAATTAGAGAGTAAATGTAACCATTTCTTTTATCCCCAAATATTGAATTACTTGACACAAAATAACCAACTTTTTCGTATTTAACAAAAAAATAATAATAAAATAAAATAAAGTTAAGGCAGGAACAACTATCAGACAAAACTCTATCAAGCATGTTTTATTATCCATGCAATTCTTTTTTTTAACTCTGCTGCTTAGATGTAAGTACGACTAAAAGAATTTTTTGGTACGCATTTGAACCTATTTTGGCTAATTAATCTTTTACTGACTGCAAGATAAAATATAAAGAAATCTTTAAGTAAATATGTAAACATTAAAGTTCAAATTACCGTGAGATTATCTCTAAGGAGCTGCATTATTAAGGTGCTATCTTTGTAAGAATCTTCATTTAAGGTATCAAGCTCTGCTATTGCATCATCAAATGCCTAAAATTAAAAATCAAACATACATGGTCTGTCTTTTAAGTAATGAGAATAAGTCCGTAAAAAATAATTTATTAGAGATATCGCTACAAATTTTTAATAGTCTTCAAAATATACTCTTTGAGCATCTTCACACTTCTACAGGTGACATTTCCGCGCTTCGTGCGCCCCCTGGTAGCCACCAATTGAAGCATCCTTCACAGCATGCGTGCAAGCCCTTTTGCCATCATCTAGGGCCCCGTGGTGGCGCATTTTGGGGGCGGTTTTCACTTTAGGGAAGAGGAGAAGGTCTACTGGGGGGAGGGGGTCAAGGTTGGGGCTTTAGGGAGACTTTGGAAGATCATTTGAAACGGCCTCATGGTTTTGCTTTTAAACTTCCATCAAAACTTTCAGCACGAGTTTGTCGCAAATCTTTCTCATCCCAAGATCCTCACTGATGATTTTGTGCACAACTATTTTATCCATTCCTAGCTGTTCTGCGATCATGCGAACACTTAAACGCAGGTCTGTGTTCAGGAAATTTCGCACACGTTGCTCGTTTTCTGCGGTTCTTGATGTTGATTGTGTGACCTGCAGTGGGTTCCTCCTCCACGCTCCCCTCGCCTTTTTAAAACATTTTATGGCATCTAAAACTTAAGCTTGCAATAAGCTTTCCCTGCCGTAAGCTTGCTGAATCATTCCACGCAAAATTTGATCGCGTAATGCTGTTCAATGTTTTGTCGCATTTTGAGCTTGCACACACTTTTTCGAAGACGTCTACGCCTCACGTGATTCCGCCTCAACTAAAGCCAGCAAGCTACTACCGAATGAAGCGTTATCAAGGTCGAAGGCCACACTACCGACTACAACCGGTCAGAGCGCCCTCTGGCGTACAGCCGCGTCAGGACAAAAATATTCTCATTACTTAAAAGACAGACCTTGTATATTTCAAATCAGTAGTTTTCAACATCAAAAGATAAATAGTTTCATATAAACCATGTTTATATGAAATGCCAAAAATTCATTCATTAGTATTAACAATATTCATATTATACATTAATATGTGAAATTGGGAAAAATATTTAAGACATGCAGAGTATCTGTATTCCAAAGAATAAATATTATTACTAATGCACACATTACTCAATTACCAAAACAAAGAAATACTAAAAGTTCTTAAAATTAAAGTTCTCCGAAAAGGATGAGAAAATGTACAACCAAGGGATAGGAGATGATCCAAAATAGAAGATAAATAGTACTACCCCCCAAGCAAACTGCTTTTCAGGTACACAGGCTTGTGGGTTTTACAAGACTTTCTTTTTTTTTTTTTGAAAATCATTAACTTTGAGACTGTTTAAATACTAAAGCAAAAGAGTAACCCACGTCATTTTCTGGTTTTCTGAGTACTATACTATGATGAGTAATTTATCCTATACTTACTTCCAAGGGTTACTTATAGCTTTAACAGATATCCTAACAAAAAAAAAAAAAAAGAAAATAGCATTTTCAATTGACCTTTGCCTCTCATTGCCAAGAGCGAGACACTACATTCATGCTTGCATGTACTTAGTATCAAGTAGTATCCACATTTAAAAAAATGCCATGTGTCACTCATTGCTCTTGGAGCAAAACTATATCATCTATTTAGTAAAATATATTCACAACCTGAAAGTTTGATCTCTACTTTGGGAGAAACAAATCAGATTTTCTTTTTCTTATAGTAATACTAACTAAGCCTGAAATTTTCATTAAACTTGAAGACATCAACTGTCAAAAGGGTTCGACTTAAAAAAAAAAAAAAAAAAAGACTCTTGAATTCCCGATTTTATTTGTAAATAAATAAGACGAAAAGAAACAAAGCAATTTAAAAGAATATCTTTAATGTTAAAACACTTAAAGCGAAAAATATAGTTTAATATTTTATGAACTACTTTCATTTTTAACCTATACTTTAAAAACAAGTTAATTATACTAATACTTGTATTTTGTCTTATTTATATCAGAAGAAATGTGCAAAATGTATAATATCTTGTCTATAATATCGTGCAATGTGATGAATAGCAAGATATTACAGACAAAGTGCTATAATATCTTGCAATTCTGAAAAATAGTGACAAGGGAAGAAAAAACTATAGCACAAGAACTAGAATTTTCTACCACATAAAATAGCCCCGCCATGCTTTTAAAAAACGCGGCAGGATTCCAGATGCTAAATTGACCCATTCACTATGATTGGATTAGCAATTTTCATTAAATACAAAGTCTATTGAAATCTACAAATGGTTAAATAACAATTGAATTCAAGAAAACATTTCATTCTATTCCAGTTATTTTCCAAACTTTCCTCTGTGACAGAGCCCTCTCCTGTAAATGAATGCCACTAACAGATGGGAGTTTTATATAAGTTAAGAACGCTTTTGAAATGTAGAACAGCACTGAAATAAGGAATACTTAATATGAAGTACCTGTTTAGCAAGTTGGCATGCTTTGTCGGGTGACGTCAAAATTTCGAAATAAAATACTGAGAAATTTAGTGCCAAACCAAGTCGAATTGGATGTGTTGGTTGCATCTGACTTTTACTAATATCAAATGCTTCTTGATAAGCCTTTTGAGATTCATCCACAACATCTAAAAAATGAAAGTCATAGGAATTAAAATAATCATCTTGAGTAAGAGACATATGAGAGAGTAATATTTCAAAAACTGTATACAGTAAATAAGAGAGCATAAACACATCGCTCACCCAGGAAAATAGTGGCACATCTCAAAGCATTTCAGAAAACCAAATAGACGTGAAACTACACTGCAATCGGCAATGTACTCGTGTGGGGTGGGGGCCTTCGCCCCTTTGCAGCTTATAGGTTTCAACATGCACTTGCTGCTGCCTAAAGCAGTTTTAATTAGTGAAAGAGTTATGCCTCTAATTTAGCTCAAAATAATGGCAGTAGAAAAAAGCTGAACCTTACATTCTTCAACTGAATTCTGGTGAATATTTAAGCAATTCCGTGGTCAAGCAAAATAAATCCTTTTGAGTTTAGACACATATTTAAAACTACAAAAAATTTGCTACAAATATGTGCATCACAAGAATAACTCATATCTTGAATTTAGCTCTATTAAATTTTAAAAAATTAAGGATTCTATTAATGGATCACTCAAAAATTTAATGTCATCTAAAATGAAATAAAAGTAAAAATGCATTTTTTAAAATTAGTTTTCCAATAGACAATTTTTAATATGTTAATATTGAAGTAGGGCTGTGGTATACAGCGAAAATACTGTGATATACAATGATATATATGAGTATATATTTATGCTTGTAATTATGCATGTTGGTGTCTATATTTTTCAGAAATTAAAACATTTATAATCCCCAAATAAAGAGCCAATGTAATTTTAGTTGCATTACCTCATAATTTTAATTGAGTATGAGAATTAAAACATATCATGTATTTATGTGTCGTTCTTAAAGTAAGACGTTATTACTAAAAAATGAAGGAAAAACTAAAAATTTTACTTAATTAAGTGGTTAGAATATTTTTCAGCACAATAATGATAATGTTATAAACTAGGTTAAATTTTCATTGTCAAGGTATTCCATTCGGTGAGAACTCTAAATTTAGTTCAAAATAGATTTCATAATTTCAGAATATATTCTCAGAGCAAAGACATTTAATGGTTTTAATTACTTTTTCGATTCCCTGCACATTAAATACTCGAAAAAAATATCACGTGACATAAAAAACTCGTTGGATGCAATATTCTATAATATTTTTTCGATAATAAAACAAACTGCAGTTTCCTCATCCAATCACAAAGATCCCAAAAACTTTAACAGGTTGAAAAACTTCAGTGTCTTTTTTTTTAAAGCTGGACAAAGTCCACATTTTAGCATTTTCAGGGAACCTTTTCCTCCAAAGCCCAGAGAGATCAGCGAAATTATTTATGCTAGCATGTACCTAGTATTAAGCAGTATACATAGTTAAAAAAATAGACATGGGTCAATGATTGCTTTTAGAGCAAAATGATCATATATTTAGCATCACATATTTACGACCTTAAACTTCGACTTCTACTCAGGGACAAACAAATCCGATTTATAAAAAAGAAACTTCCCTTTTTCTTATTATAATACTACAAACATAACCTGTAATTTTTGGAGAAATTGAAGGCATCAACTGTCAAAAGTGTCCAACTAAAAAAAAAAAAACCTCAAACTGTATAAAATTCATCCTCTGGATGTTTTTTCAAATACATAAGAACAAACATGACAAGCTTCCTCTAAATCTGAGACTGAGTGTTAAATTACATGTTCTTGGCTGATTTTGCCCAACACCCAAAATCAAATTGTATGTTCTACTGTTTTGGAAATAAATAATGTGAATACATTCAGTAGTAAATATTAAAAAAAGATGACTGCTTAAAAGAAGCGATACTTTAAATTCATGTTAGATGCACGCATTCTTTGGTGTGTGCAATTTGTCTGCATCCTTTACAAGAAAGGGCATTTTGAATTGAGTTTCGAGTAAGTAAATAAATGAATTGTTGGTCATTAAATTCTATTTCAAAATGCTAACTTAATTTTAAAACAGAAACAGTATACATAATATATAAAATTTAAACATCAATTTTTATAGTTTAAAGAACATTGGTTTTAAATGTTTTAATGAACTTTAAAAAATATTACTTGATTTTTGATCACCAGAAGCCACTTCAGCTAAATATCTGTAATAATCTCCTTTCATCTTGAGGTAGAAGACTTTGCTTTCCGGATTGCTAGCTTTAGGAATCAAGAACTTATCCAAAAGACCCTTAAAAAGATTTTTTTTTATTAGTAGACAAAATAAAATTTATTATGCAAATAGCTTGAGCTTATTTAAAATCAAATAACACTAATCATAAGCATCTGTAATACGTAGGCGATAAGTCAATGAACTAATAGTTACACTTTACTATAAAGAAAATATAAAAAAATCTTAGCAGGATTTTTAATCACATAAAATCAAGGTTGATATCTAAATAAAATTAAAAATTAATGTATTAGAGACAGGTTATATTCAACTCATTTACATCAAAGTGCCAAAACATCCATAAAACAAGTTTAGAAGTATTATTAAGAGTGTGTATTCAGTAGTATTATTAAGAGTGTGTATTCAGTAGTTACACATATTTATTCATTAATGAAGTTAAAAGCTTAAATACAGAGAACATTTATGACATATTGTTCATTAAAAATAATTCTTAAAACATAGCAGACGTATTTTAAGCTAACAGTATAACTTTTAAAAATACACTTTCCTTTGTGTAAAAATAGAATGTTAGAACATTATATCCCCAAGTTCAAAAGTTAAATTACACACACACCTTTTAGGTTTAAAAGGAACTTTTTGATCAAATCATAAAGATGTAACCAATAGGATGCAATAAGTCAGGTTTAGATGAGTTAAGATAGGTTTTAGATGATTTTCATTGCACTACTTACATTTTAATACAATAAAAGGATTCACATAATTCCAAAACAAGAGTGCAATTTTTAAGATGGTGCTCTATAGAACAATTCTACATATTTAATGATTATGAGATTATAAGAACAATATATTAGCCAAATATAATTTATCGTAAAATTAATTTAAAATTATACCTTTTTCATTTATATAATAGCTTATTACACATACCAATACATCATAGCAAATCTCTCTTAATTCATTTTCAACTTTTTCACGGTACTCTTTGGCCATTTGCTGTTTTCTTTCACTGCCTTCCGTCTTTTGCTCTATACTTGATATCACACGCCATGAGCTACGTCTTGCTCCAACAACATTCTTATAAGCTACAGAAAGCAAATTTCTCTCCTCATTTGTCAGTTCGATACCAGTTTCCGTCACATTTTTCATAGCAGCTGCCATATCATCATATCTTTCTGCTTGCTCAGCTAACTTGGCTCTTTGTACCATTTCGTCTTTCTCCATTTTGATGAGGAATTATCTAAAAAGAAAGTACAGAGACTTTAGAATTAAATATATTATTCAGTTTATAGTAAATTGCTTAACATTCATTGTGTGTATGTATGTATGTATATATATACACACTATAAATAGATATATTTTAAGTGGTTGTCACATTCTCAAAGCATATAAAAGCACAGAATTAGAAAAATACAATCATGTATTATTTTACAATTTCTGATGAAGAAATAATTGCACTGAAATATAAAATAAAAATAAAGGAAAAAGGGGAATAGAAAGAGGGGGGGGGGGGCAGGCACATGTGAACAGAATATTGTTTTACTAAAATAACTTGAAGTAAAAAATCTTGAAATATTCTTAACTCATGACAACAGTTTTACCTCTTTGTAAAACTTTTAAAACAACGAACCTAGTGATGTGGATCAGGTTAGTTTCTAGTGTAGGTAAACATTTTATGGGCTTTATGCAGATTTTCACCCAAAAATGGGTGTTTTGCAAAAAAAGTACAAGTTAAATGGATGGGCGATGCATTTTTTAATCCAAATGTTAAATAGCTGAAATTTATGCATACATATGTATTATATATATTTTTTATTTGGTGCAGGTATTAAGGACTGTTGGGTAATCAGGCTTAAATGACCAAAATACAATTTAAAACGTTCATAGCCGCTCAAGAATGCTCTTGTACGTAGCTTATACTCATAGATGGGCTTCAAACTGGTCACGAACAGTAGCTTGTTTGTTTCAAAGAATGAGGGGAGATTCTTTTTCGTGGAGCGCCTGTTCTGTACGAATAATAAAAAATCTGCCAACTGAATCCTAATTAATTTTTATAATGTTACAATTCAATCTAGTTTTGCACTATAATTTTCCGTTGTTAATGCCTCTATCGATATTTTATGTCTGAGTAATACATTATGAACCAGGTTCAGGATTTTTTTCGTATTTCTTTATACACATTTTAAGTGGATAACAAGGCATACCAAAATTGACTGTATAATCAATATTTGTCAGTTTTGCATTTTATTTTATATATTTTCCATTATGTTATGGATGATTGTAAGTAATTACGACTGTTTACTAATTGGTTTTATAGTTATTTTAGTACCTATATTACAATGCCTTCCAAAGAAGCATGTTATTCTTTCAAGTGTGATCCAAGTGGTCTGCTGGTATGGAGCTATGAAGCGAATATAATTTTTCCAAGATATTTTTGGGCTGGTCAGCCCTAAAGGGTACGAAAAGTTATCCACTAAGACAAAACAATTACATGTACAATTTCTTACTCCGAAAGGCAGTCAAAGTTCTTAAGTTAAGCCCAAAACTGCTTTTTTTCATCTTTATAAACACACTAGTTTAATAATTTTTCAAATCGCTAAGGTGCAAAAAAAAAAAAATGTTAACCAATATGATGAAATACTATGATATAAAATTACATCACAGTCCGATATAATCTTTCACATGGTCGAAATTTGCATATTAAGCCCAAACTAGTACTTTTTCATCATGAGTGGGAAAAATTTATCTTTAGTTTTTAAAATGCCGAAGGGTAGAAAAGTCGCCTCTATCGATCAAAACCATTTACATAAAACTACAGACCCGTTTTTAAAGGGCTTTGGGGTGGGGGACCAGTCGCCCTCTCTTACAGTCTTCAAAAATGAATGTTTTTACATACAACTGAGAGCGAATTTTTTTAGCTTCCAGAACCTCTAGCTAGTTGAAATTTCGATGGGTGAAAAGATACTACTTGAGTTCAAATAAGAAAAAGGAAAAAATAAATTCAGCTAAGAAGAGTTTTAGCTGAATATTATGACCTAGTGCAGGAGACTCACTCAAAGGCATGTTACCGTTCAATCTGGGAGAACTAACGTTATAATATCCAAAATCAGCATTTTTCAAAGATGGAGACATTTTTTCTGGTAGTTTTATTGTAGTAGGCTTTGATTGAACAAATGCAAACACCGGATTTAAAGGATGAGAGATTTGATTATTAGAACTATATTTAAATAGCGCATTGCAGAGGTGTATTTATTTCACCTAAATGAACTACCTCTTTTACTCTACAGTATCTTTCAAAAAACATGATGTTTGACCAAAGGAGGTCCTAATTCATAATCAAGAAATAATGAAAAGGCAATACTAGACTAAAAGTATTCCAATAATTGTTTATTCGCCAACTTATGGAGCAGGCTTTTTTTCGTCTGAGGTAACAAAAATTTAACCCATTTGTGCCTAGCGTCCTTTTAAAAGGACGCTTGCAAAGTCCCCCTTAAATATATAAAAAAGTGCCTTATTTTAAATCAAATAGCTGATTATTATAATAAAGTGCTGTATTAATCATTATCCACGAGATGCAGACACTAAAATTATATTCAATATTTTTTTTTATTGGCGAAAGTCCAAGAAGTGAAATTTTCATCATTTTAAAATAGCAAAGAGCAAAAAGTAAGATAAAATTTTTAATTACGGATATAAAAAGTTTTTATGCTCCTATCTTACTGTATACTCTTTTCTAAAACACTTATTTTTCAAATTGTTTGAAATATTATTTTAGCGCAGTTTTGTCTGCGATTTTGTAGTGTTCTGTTTTTAGGACGCTAGGCACGAGTGGGGACAGGTTTTTCACACGTGTTCGGTTTCTGAAAGCTTTGCATTACTGATCAATTTTCAATGTTTTATCACCATAAAATGCCGGAAATATGTTTTAGAAATAAGTATAGACAAAGGAAGTTACGATTTCCAAAACTCGAAAAATTTGAGTTTTGTTAGATGGAACGACAATAGTTTAGATAACTACCTCGGCATCTAACCAATATGGTGTTACACTCATTGTTCACGCCAGACGACATTCAAATGCTGAAAAAAAAAAATTACGAGATAGACCAACCATTTAGTGTTTCCCAGTATAATAAATTTATGGGTGGAACAGACAGAATGGATCTGAACTCAGCCCAGTACAGCTGTTTTATTTGGTCTAACAAATGGTGGTGGCAACTGTTTCTGTTTAGCACCAAAGTTCCTGTGCAAAATGTATGGCTCCTGTTCAGATTATGCCCGTCTTATGAAGCAAACAAAGTGGACTTTCTGCAATTCAGAAGAGAAATCTGCCAAAGTTACTTTGCTAAGTACAGCAAGAGAGCCAAAAACAGTGTGGCTATGAGAAAATCAAAGAAATTAACAAGCAGAGTGCCCAACGAAGTAAGATTTGATGGAAAAGATCATTTAAACGTAGTAAATCTAAAGCAAACTTGTGCTTACTGCGGTAAGAAATCTAAAGAAAGTGCAATAAATGTTTAGTAGGATTGCACGCTAAATCTTTTATACTAAGTAATTTTTACTTTAAAAAAGTAAGAAAAAAAATGTTCATGCTATTCTTTTTCGTCATACTGTAAGCTGAAAATGTGAATTCTTTTTATGTAAATTTAAGTTTTAAATGTTAAGGATTTATTTGAAGCACTCGTTAAACATAGTCTGAGTTTTAATTTTCTAGTGTCTTCACTTTATTTTTATTCATTATTTATTTCATATTTAAATATATTTTCAATTACATCGTTTTATTACAGTGGCCACCACTTATATGAATTGCTTTTTTTCAAAATAGTTTTTATTCATTAAAGCTGCTAATTTAATAGAACTGGATTTTGTTCAATTTTAATGATTTGATTCAATAAAGCGGTTTACACTGTTTTATGTTTTGTTACATACATTTTTATTTCTTTAATGTCTTAATGTATGCAAATATATTATAAAATGATTGATTTTGGAAAATCTAAGGGTCAAAGTATTTGTAAAAAATAGGGATGGACCGGATAGTGATTTTGCCAGATACCGGAGGCTCATCACAAGCTGGATACCGGATATCCGAAATTGTGCCGCCGGATATCCGGCATTACAATTACATTGCATGTTCGCTTATTTTTATGTAATGCAGTTTCAAAACAATAAATCAAAGTTGTTTCTCGCATCATTTCTTTATGAACATGGGCAATTCCACCGTAACAGACGTATCATTCGAAGCTTTAATACCCTTCAAAGACCCCAAATACGCTTTGTTTAACTGTATGCACTTTATAAAGTACATGGACTCTACTTATGTTATGCAATACAATTTTGCAATTTTTCAAAAAAAAATTTTTTATAATTTTTTCCATTGTAATAGACATATCTCAGAAATGAGAAAAGTTTTTTGGCCTTCCGAAACGCCTCAAAAATTTCTGAAACTATACATGCAAAAAATTTACTTAAAATTCATTTCAATCGATTAGAGTGAGATTGAAACATATGGCTTTACAATATTTTGATAAATTAGAAAAAAGGTGTAAAGTGCCTATTTATGAGAGCATGTGTCGTAACAGACCTGTCATGAAAACGTAACGGACGTATCAGTTCTGAATTATTGGAGTTTAAGAGCCATTATTTTGAAAATCGAACAAAAAAGGGAAATTTTGGCAGTAACCATTTTTGATTTTCCTCATTTTTTTATATGTCAAAGTAGGTCATGAGAAATGAACATTCTGAAGTTTGTAGCCCCCCCCCCCCCAAAAAAAAATTTTGTTCGCTCGGTAAAAATTCCCAAAGTTTGATGTTATGCAGCGCTTTTTTGGTAAAACGGCTGAAAGACGCATTTCAGTGCGATGTAGTTTTTTACAGAAACGCCACCCCATGGTTATATTTACATTTATTGATTGTACAGTGTGTAGTTATGAGGGCCCCATAGTTATTTGGGTTGGGGTGTGTTGCTTTCTTTAGTTAAGGGGCTGCAAAGTATGGTTTTTAGACCATTTTCGCTCTACTTTGAACTGGTTTATTTCCCCCTAAAAGCAACCCCCCGAAATTTTTTTAACATATACTGAAAATTTATACTATGAAGAGAATATGTGGTACGAAAATTGTTTAATATCTCATTGCTTTGAAGAGAAAAAGACTTAGACATTTTTCAAATTTTCAAAATTTGCGGTTTTTTGATCGCATATAACTCAAAACAGCAACTCTAGGACAAAAAAGCTTTTATGGATTATGGAACCTACAGATGTGTAGAATAACGTAAAAAAGGAAGTTGCGTGGGGTCTCGTCTCGTTTTCAAGAAAATAAATTTTTTTTGTAGCTCATTTTAATGCTTTTTTCTCATAGTAAAATGTGTCCATCAAGTAGGTCAGATCTGCTGAAACTCTAAGTATATAGTAATGATATATTTAAATTTGAGCAGGGAAAGAGAAAAAGACTAAAAACACTTAATTTTGTCTAAATTTTTTTATAATTTTTAGTTTTTTAATTGCAATTAACTCAAAAAACGTGAAATCCAGAGACTATTATTGAATGCACATCTTGATAGCTTTGAAATATTGGAAAAAGTAAATTCGATGAGGTATCTTCAGATGTATTCTAGTGGGAGGTCACAGTGACCTCCCGAAAAATTTCATGATCGAAAAATTTTGCAGACGATTTGGCAAATTTGGAAACTATTGCAACATTGAGATTTTTTAATGATACATTTTTCTCACGTGTGCTTGATTGTATTCTGTAAAAATTTAAGTTCCAGTGCTCATGGGTATCTTATACTTCTCAAGAAGTTCTTAATTTGCCAAAGGAATTTCCCAATTTTTCCAAATGATAAAATACGATCAAGCCCACATGTAAAAAATAAATAAATAGAAAATTTCTATGTTGCAGTATTGTTTCTAAAGTTGCTGAATCTTCAGAAAAATTTTCCGAATATGAAATTGTATCTGGAGGTCACAGTGACCTCCTTTGACTTCCCATTGGGGAGCCTCTAAAAATACCTCACAGTATTTACTTTTTCGAATATTTCCAGTCATTGCCAGCTAGTAATATGTAAGTTCAATAATTCCCTCAGTAACGATTTATCGTTTTTTGATATAATTGCAATAAGCTAAAAGTTCTAAAAATTCAGACACAAATAAGTGTTGTGATTCTTTTTCACTATTACGACGTACTCAAAAATTACTGTACACACATACATAAATTATTATCATATATTTTAAGTTTTAGCAGATCTAACCTACATACTGGACACATTTTACTACGGGAGAACGTATTAAAATCTGCTACATTTTTTTTTCTATAAAACGAAGAAGAGACCCCTGGCCGCTAGAGATGAGCCGGGCTCGGCCCGAGCCCGAGACGGACTCGGGCCCTTTAACTTCAAGCAGCTTTCAGGCTCGGGCTCGATCTCATATTAAGATAGTCAGTTTTTATGCAAATACAACGTTTACGGAATAAAATATTAAAGAGCGTTAGAACCGTTTTTCTTAATGGCAGCAATGATAATAATAATAATTCAAAAAGATAGCACCCACTTATAATATATTAGCGATTGCTATTACGATATACCATATGGCAGTGCATCCCAAGTGGAAATTAAAAATATATATTGATATTTGATACACTCGGGCCGGGTCGGACTTAAAACAAGACAATATCACTCGGGCTCGGGCGGGCTCGGATTAAAAATTCTCGGGCTCGGGCCTTCAAAAGTGAGCCCGAACTCATCTCTACTGGCCACTTTAATTTGTACGTCGTTTTACACTCATGCAGGTATCATATAATGTAAAAAAATAATCGTAACATGTAAAAAAAAATAAATAGAAAAGTTCAATGTTGCAGTATTGTTTCCAACTTTGCCGTATCATCAGCAAAATTTTTCGATCATGAAATTTTTCGGGAGGTCACTGTGACCTCCCACTAGAATAAATCTGAAGATACCTCACCAAATTTACTTTTTCCATTATTTCAAAGCTATTACTATAGGTTCCATAATCCATAAAAGCTTTCTTTTCCTAGAGTTGCTGTTTTGAGTTAAATGCGATCAAAAAAACGCAAATTTTGAAAATGTGAAAAATGTCTAAGTCTCTTTCTCTTCAAAGCAATGAGATATTAAACAATTTTCGTACCACATATTCTCTTCATAGTATAAATTTTCAGTATATGTTAAAAAAATTTCGGGGGGTTGCTTTTAGGAGGAAATAAATCAGTTCAAAGTCGAGCGAAAATGGTCTAAAAACCATACTTTGTAGCCCCTTAACTAAAGAAAGCAACACACCCCAACCCAAATAACTATGGGGCCCTCATAACTACACACTGTACAATCAATAAATGTAAACATAAACATGGGGTGGCGTTTCTGTAAAAAACTACAGCGCACTGAAATGCATCTTTCACCCGTTTTACCAAAAAAGCGCTGCATAACATCAAACTTTGGGAATTTTTACCGAGCAAACAAAATTTTTTGGGGGGCTGCAAACTTCAGAATGTTCATTTCTCATGACCTACTTTGACATATAAAAAAATGAGGAAAATCAAAAATGGTTACTGCCACACCTTGTCTGAATTTCAAAATAATGGCTCTTAAATAACTTTAATTTTGTTCTAAAGCCTTCAGACTGTTATTACAGCTTACTTTAAATAAATACTAAGAGTGGAACTTTTTAAAATAAGTATAGTTAGTAGTATGAATTACTTACAGCTTGTTGCAAGCTATGCTGGATTAAGTCATATCTCCTTTCTGTTAAAGGAAGGTGTTGGAAGCACAATACTGCCGTGGGCAGGTAAAGGGCAGTAACTGCAAATTTTTCGATTTTCATTTTTTTGCATTTTTGAAATCTATGTTACATTAGTTTTGTGGTACAAGCATCTTTTTTTGGTTTCCGATGAAAAAAAACTTTTTTAACCAATGGTAATTAGCAGTAACTGCATTTTTCGTTGCTTTGGGCAGGTAAATGGCAGTATCTGCATGTCTGCAGGATGAACGTAATATGAATCGCTGTGCAAAAAATGCATCAAGCCGCAAAAACCGTTTTCCTTTGTACCTAAACCGAGCGAAAGTAGGGTTTCCCTAATAGGAGATCACGGGAGGTCATTGGTTGCACTTGAATGTTCCCAAGGGGGTGTTTTATTCCTTCATGGGGTGAATCAATGTTAATATCAATGCAGACTTAAGAGATAAATTGGCGCAACCACTTGGCGATATATCGCCAAGTGCTTGTCGCCAACTTAGTGACCTATCGCCAAATTGGCCACAAATTTGGCGAAAAAAAATTTTATGAGTGTGTTAAATTTAGCGCTACTGGCGGTATTTTGCGAAAAATCCACTGAATAATGCTAAATCGGCGATATTTAGAAAATGAATCGTTGTAAATCATGTTTTGAATTGTTTCTTGCTCATTCCAAGCACTATTTTAACACGGCATCTACTAAGAAATTTTCACATAAAAGGAAGTAGTGTGGGGTCCATACCAGATTTTTTTCTTTCAAATAAAGTTTCTCTCCACCAGCAGACAATATTTTTCGCGATTTCAAAGATACACAAGCCAAACTTGGCAGACGACAAACAAAAATGCAACAATGAAATGATTTTATTTACATTGTTTTGTTTTCTTTTAATTACAGTTGCTTTCATACTAACAGACGATAGTTTTTGCAGTTTAATCTCTAGCTGTTGCATTTTTAATAGTACTATGAAAAAAAAATCGTCAGCACAACAAGCATTTCAAGCGCTTTTTCTCAAAGTGATTTCTTGTTTTGATGCAAAGTACAAAGCATTAGCTGATTTGTAGTTATTTTAAAACATCTGGTGTGAACGCCACACTAATTCCTTTTACGTTTAAATTCCATAATAAATGCCTCAAGTGTTTAAATAGTGCATTAGAATGAGCAAGATAACTCAAATATTTACACCCCCAGTTTATCACGAATCAATGCAAAATAATGTTTTACAATGATTTATTTTCTAAATATCGCCGATTTTAACATGATTCAGTGAATTTTTCGCAAAATGTACCCAATAACGCCAAATTGAATCCAAATTTAAAAAAAAAAATCATTTTTTCGCCAAATTTGTCGCCAACTTGGCGGCAAACACTTGGCGACCAAAAGTTTGGCGATATATCGCCAAGTAGTTGCATTAAATCATATCACTCAATCTGCATTGAAATTAACATTGATTTACCCCACAAAGGGGTAAAAGACCCCCTTGGGAACATTCGAATGCAACCACAAGGAGAGGTGCACAACTAGACCGCCCTCAGAGCCTACATACCAAACTAGAAGCTTCTACGGCAAAAAGTTTTTGAGTTATGCGACAGGCATACATACATACGCACATACATACAAACATACATACATACGCACATACATACGTACATACAGACGTCACGAGAAAACTCGTCGTAATTAACTGGGGCATGGTCGAAAAGGATATTTCGGCTGTTTATATGTTAGTAGGTACATATGCACGTACTGATAGGTCGAAAAAACTACTCAACATTCATTCGGGGGTGAGCAAAATCAAAATTTAGACCAAATTTTGAGTGAAATTTTCTTTGTGATCACAATACTTCCTTTACTAAGTAAAAGGAAGTAAAAATGGCTGAAGAATCATCAAGTTTTGCTTCATATTTTGCATAATACAATACAGTTTCATTATATTTTTTAATTATATTTCGCGTTCGTTTATATTAAATCTATATCAAGTGGATACGCGGTATTTATGTATATTTTTAAATAAAACATATCATTCACAATGCAATAATATATTTCGTAATAACATATCTACTCCGCATGTAGTCGAATATGTAAATACTGGACATTTAGTAGCATACTGTGCAGTTACTGCCGACTGCCAGTCAATTCCGCATGACATTTAGAGTGAAAAGGGCAGGTAAACGGCAGTATCTGCTTTACCTCTCTCTGCGCTTGCAAAATCAAAATTCAATCGATTACCCAAAAAATATATCGGTATAAACATATAGTATCGCCTATGTTCGAAGTTCAATGTTTCATAGATGTTTGTGGGAAATCAAAAACGCGTTTCTTCAAATATCTCGAAAACTCATTTTTGCAGATACTGCCGTTTACCTGCCCACGGCAGAATACAACTACGTATTTCGTTTTTACTGATGGTTAAAAGCTCACTTATACACCTGAAGGGTTTGGATTTCTCATCAAAAATTGATGGCTCTGTATGAGTTCTAATTTAGTTTGTATGGCTTCCGATTTTCTAGCTTTTAAGTTGAATTTTATCATTTGTTGGCTGTTTAACATGACAGAACATTTCATGCAATACTTGCCTGCAATCTTATTGCAATATACTAAATAAGTTGTTTCATTTATATCAAACTATCTTCATTCAAGTTTATCCACTGTTGCGAGAGCGTAACATTTTTGAATGGAGATGACTGCTAGCTTCCTGGCAGTGTTGGCACATTTGACAAAACCTTTGACGTTATTTACGATACGACTACGTGCTTTACTGTCACCAAACGCAAGGTGTTTGAGCTAATCACCAATTCCGTGCAACGGTCCTTTGTCGATAGAAGTAGAAAGGACAGCTGGACACAAAGGCTCAAAAATTTTAAAGATCTTTTGTAGAACAATGTGTATTATGCATTTATCATGCTGTATGCTGTGTGAACATATCGCATATGAAGGGTCAGGGGGAAAACCACGGTAGTCACATTTGATTCATTTTGAGAAAAACGAAATTTAAACTTTACGAACTCATAAACTTCCCCAGTATACTTGTTCTAAAATGATAATACATGGACTACAGTGTTTTTTCACGAATATTGCATATACTAAACGAAATTACACTTATTTTCCTAACAGGTGGTAGCATCAGTTTAAATTCAACAGAAAGTGGACTACCGTGGTTTTCCCCCCTGACCCTTCATATGATTTTGCTATATTTTGATGCAAGATAGAGACTGAAAAATTTGGAACCTGATCATTTGTCCAATGGGCACTTTGCACCTCCTCCTGGTATGCAATCATACAATTTTCTAAAAACTTAGTCCGAACCAAAGCTCTTGTGGTTCTCCTAGAATCCTTCTTAACTTAATGTTTTAGTTTTTCAAAGTACTCACATTGGTTACGTTAAGTCAGGGGTCTGGCCAGAGGAAATTCGGGTCCGTTAACGGACCCTTCACAAAAATACGATCAAGCAAAACGGACCCTTCACAAAAATACTATCGAGCAAAACGGACCTTCACAAAAATGGCTAAGATCAAACAAACGTACATTTCATACATTATTCATTCAAAAAGCAAATCTGAAAACAAAATAATGCATAGCATATTTCTGTGTTTAAGCCCATAACTTTTGAGCCTTTTCTGAAGTTAAAGAAGGGAATCGCTTATCCGCCAACTTTGCAGGAAAAAAAGTCGGCACTTCCTGTCTGCCATGCAATGCTCGGGCAAGCAAAAAATCTTCAGTGTAAAATATAGCACTTTTTGTTGGTTTCTTTTAAAGAAATTAACTTAAAAAAGGTAGTTGTTTTGCTTTAATGGTTCTGCTTGTTGTTGAATATTGAACTCATGGGGGGGGGGGGGGCAGAAAGTACTAGAAATAATATAATCGGTGGATTAGTGTCAATCTAAACATTTAATTTTAAAGTTGTCTTACTACAATCTAGTAATCTGTATGAGTCAATTGTTGTATGGAAGTATTACATTTCATGTCATCGTATTTCCAGAATTCCTCCAGTTTACATTATTTCAACTGAAAAAAAATCTTTAACATTAATTTTAATAAGTTTGAGTTCAATATTCATAAAACAGAATTGTCATCAATTACAACAAAAATTTAAACATGAAGTATGTTGAATATTGAACTCAAACTTATTAAAATTAATGTTAAAAATTTTTTTTCAGTTGAAATAATGTAAACTGGAGGAATTCTGGAAATACGATGACATGAAATGTAATACTTCCATACAACAATTGACTCATACAGATTACTAGATTGTAGTAAGACAACTTTAAAATTAAATGTTTAGATTGACACTAATCCACCGATTATATTATTTCTAGTACTTTCTGCCCCCCCCCCCCATGTCTGAAAAAAAAAAGTTACTGCGAGACTTTTTTCAATTACTTTTACTTCTGTGCAAAGAAAAATTCATTGTTCTTTTTCTTAAGATGACAGTTAATGCTCTACAAAATTTAATGGATCAATGTTAAAATCTTTTTTTGCTATAATAAATAGTTTTTACTTTTTTTAGTAATTAAAATTTTTGTGGTTTCTTATTTCTTTTAGTTTATGGTTATCTCGTAATGAACTGTATATCACATACTGAAATTTATTGAAAATTTAAGACGACATGAAAATGAAATTTTCATACAATTGTAATTTATAACTAAGCAATTTACCCAAAATATTATAAATACCGGCTCATAATTCTGTTTTTCCTTCTTTCTACACGTGCCTGTTTTTCGTTTCCCTTTCCACTGAGATCATACATTCATTAGAAAAGGTGTATGTCCTTCCAGTTGTATGTGGTGGTTCTACAACACTGAGTACTTGAGGAAATGGAATTCTAAATATCAACAGAACTAGGCCAGTTTAATGAATGGGAAGGTCCACTTGGATGTAAAAATGTACCTAGAACCTTCGTCTTTGTCGACTTCAGACACCATTCCAAAATACCATAGATTGTCATAAATACATGCAATGAAACATCCAGGGTATAAAGTATCCATATTTAGAAAAAATTGGAGTAATTCTTGAATTAACCTTTTGGATCCGGGCTGTTTTTCTTTCGACCCAGGTAGTACGACAGTTGAACCACAGATTTCTTTTCCATTGAAAAGAAGGTATAAACTGTAGTACCAGCAGGGTGTCAATGATTTAAATCAATTGATTTAAATCAGTGATTTAAATCGCGATTTAAATCAATTGATTTTTTTAAAAAAATCATTGATTTAAATCATTTTATTTTAATCCTTAAAAAATTCTCTTGGAAAATCCGAATTTCATTATTTTTACCATTTTCTTTTAGAGTTTTGATTTCCATCTAATAAATGGAAAAGTAATCCTATCCACAGATGCTGGAAGGTTGCAGTCCAAATAATATGTATGCACAAATAGTGCTATTTGTCGTCTAATATGTGAAATAAAAAAAAAATACATGCAGGTGCAAGGCAGGTGTTGCAAAGAGTGAATTGAGGGGGGAGGGACATGATAGAATGTGTGTGATATACTTTCAGTGAAAAGAAGAAACAAAAACAACCAAACAGAAGATGAATTTTCTATGCCTTACATTAGCAACTGGGGGGGGGGGAGGCAGTCTTTATTAGTGGCTGAAATGGAACATATTCCAGCTTTACAAAGCAAAATAAAGAGGGGGGGGGGGGCTGAATGAAGTGAGGATTGGGTTGAGCTTCCTGCCCCATTTGATTTTTATCCTAGCTAGTAGACAGGATTATTTTCAGATTGGCTCCTAACACTTTTTTCTGGGTTTCTTACTGGTGAAGCTTTACTTCAAAGGTGTTTTTGTGTTTTTAAAAACTTAAAGGTAAGTTGTTCATAAATAAAAATTAATTTATAACTGAAATTTCTAATTTTTTTTTAAAAATCAAAAAAATCCGATTTAAATCAAAAAAATCCGATTTTTTTTATTTTAAAAAAAAAATCATTGATTTTTTTACACCCTGAGTACCAGACGTATGAAACTTTGAAAAAATCCCTGCCTCCACAGGGTTCGAGTGAAAATCTCAACCCTGTCCTCTAAAAAAAAAAGTTTCGGTACAGTATGTGTACAGCCCGGCTCCTAAAGGTTAAAAGTAAGAGCAGGTTCTTCATCATTACTTGGGTTATTATTATAATGAAAATCAATTTATGACATTCACTTGCAGTTAATTTTGCATATAGATACATCCATACTAAATCATTTTTTAAAACACAATCTAGTTGAAAACACAAGTAAAATTCTATATCTGTTCAGCAATGATTTCTCTAAGCAACTAAGCAAAGGGCAGACTGAAATACAAAATCAAAGATAGACACTTGCAGCTCTGAACTTGTTTCATTCATCTAATGAAGTACCAAACTAAAGCCTGGTTTTGTTTATTTAACTCTGAACCAATGATATAAAATAGAAAACGTTTGATTTAACTTTGCTTTATTATTTATATAAGTTCAAAATTATTAGAATCATGAAAAGAACTTTATAATTAAAAGGCTTTGCAACAATCTCTTTTCCCCTAAAAATGTTCTATTTTCTTAAGCGTTTCATATTTTCACTGCTTGATCCCTTTTATTCTTAAAAAAAAATCTGATCATAAATGGCTCCTGATAAACTTGCATTTGTACAAATGACATTTGCCTGTCATCCCACTAATTTTGTGGGTGTTTTTCTAGCTCATAAAAGGGATCAGCTGTCATCTCATGCCAGCTGATCTGCAAGCTGAATGGTTTATACTTAGTAAGTTGTTTATATTATGGCAGTGAGATTGAAAACTGCTTTTGTGTAAATTATTTTTCTTGACTCCTCCTCATCTGCTGCATTCATTTCATCAAGATCAGTACCTTGTTTCAAGTCATTTTTATTTTGAAGCAATCTCTTCAATTTACTACACTTTTTGAAACACATTTGCTGAGACCTTCAACTGTGAATAAGGCATTAAAGTCTGGAAAAAAAGAAAACAGAAAAGTAGTTTTTTCTAAGTACATATTTATTTGCTTTTGAATTTTCATTAAAAAAACATAAATCTATATTAGATATCATTAGAGAAATCATTGCTGAACAGATATAGAATTTTACTTGTGTTTTCAACTAGATTGTGTTTTAAAAAAGTAGTTATGTTTATTTAGTATGGATGTATCTTTATGCAGCGTCGGAAAATTAACTGCAAGTGAATGTCATAAATTGATTTTCACTATAATAATAACGCAAGTAATGATGAAGAACCTGCTCTTACTTTTAACTTTTAGGAGCCGGGCGGTACACATGCTGTACTGTAACTTTTTTTTTAGAGGACGGGGTTGAGATTTTCACTCGAACCCTTTGGAGGCAGGATTTTTTCAAGGTTTCATACGTCTGGTACGACAGTTTATATCTTCTCTTTTCAATGGAAAAGAAATCTGTGGTTCAACTGTCGTACTACCTGGGTCGAAAGAAAAACAGCCCGGATCCAAAAGGTTAATTCAAGAATTACTCCAATTTTTTCTAAATATGGATACTTTATAACCTGGATGTTTCATTGCATGTATTTATGACAATCTATGGTATTTTGGAATGGTGTCTGAAGTCGACAAAGACGAAGGTTCTAGGTACATTTTTACATCCAAGTGGACCTTCCCTAGTTCTGTTGATATTTGTGGAATTCCATTTCCTCAAGTACTCAGTGTTGTAGAACCACCACATACAGCTGGAAGAACATACACATTTTCTAATGAATGTATGCTCTCAGTGGAAAGGGAAATGAAAAACAGGCACATGTAGAAAGAAGGAAAAAAAAGTTATAAATTACAATTGTATGAAAATTTCATTTTCATGTCGTCTTAAATTTAATAAATTTCAGTATGTGATATACAGTTCATTACGAGATAACCATAAACTAAAAGAAATAAAAAACCACAAAAATTTTAATTACTAAAAAAAGTAAAAACTATTTATTATAGCAAAAAAAGATTTTAACATTGATCCATTAAATTTTGTAGAGCATTAACTGTCATTTTAAGAAAAAGAAAGATGAATTTTTCTTCGCACAGAAGTAAAAAGTAATTGAAAAAAGTCTTGCTGTAACTTTTTTTTTCAGACATTGGGGGGGGGGGGGGGGGGGGGGGGGGGGGGGCAGAAAGTGGTAGAAATAGTATAATCAACGAGGCTAGCGCACTAGTTCGTAATATTCTTACAAAACTGTTCTTGAATGAAACTCCCCTCCCCCTTTTTTATTTGAACTCAAGTAGTATCTTATCGCCCATCGAAATATAAACTAGCTAGAGGTTACAGAATACAAAAAAATCACTCACTTATATGTAAAAACATTAATTTTTGAAATTGGTGTGGAGTGATTGAAGGTGAGCATCAACACACAAATACCATTAATTTTCTATCAGAAATGCTTCAAAAATGCTTATAAAATTTAACCTAAAATTACGCTTCAAATCTTTCAAAAGTACCAGAGGTGGTTTATTTTTAGTTATTCAGTACATAAAATAAACGTTTATAAAAATAAAAATGCTATAAAAATATGCATTAAACACAGAAATATTTTTCATTATGTTGCTAAAGAAATAAATAAGTAGAATAAAGTACAGGGTTTCGTTCAGTTAGCAATATTTAAGTAAAAATGAACCTCAGTTCGTTTCATGTTATCAATTTTGAAAATAACCAATATAAACTAACCTTCGTATTGTTTCGCATCCGCCGATACAATAGATGACAACTGCTAATTAGGACTATTACTAACACAACGGTAAATAGTTCATCTCCTTAATTCCAAAGCACAAAGATTTCATTTCCTACAACACACAACAGTGAAAATACTGCTAATCTAGCACTCAAAAAAATGGTGCGTTTTCTAACAGTTGTTAACACCCCCCATTCACTTAACACTCATATTTTCTTAGGTGTCAATACACACACAACTACCGTAAATAGTTTTGAAAAAAAAAATCGGTAATATGTTTTTATTTCAGATACAATGCGGGGAAAAAAATAAAAAAGAACACCTGGACCTTCGAATTTTGCTTTGCTCACCACAACATAAACAAGTGAAAATGACATGGTTTGAAGGGTTGTCAGTACCATAGCTCATCCCAAATCATCGTATATCATTGTACAATACCAGGGGTCTGTCCAGGATTTTTCACAAGGTCCGTTTTTTGTGAAAAACTAAAATAATTTTGTGAAAAATCAAATAATTTTGTGAAAATCAAATAATTTTGTGAAAATCAAATAATTTTGTGAAAATCAAATAATTTTGTGAAAATCAAATAATTTTGTGAAAATCAAATAATTTTGTGAAAATCAAATAATTTTGTGAAAATCAAATAATTTTGTGAAAATCAAATAATTTTGTGAAAATCAAATAATTTTGTGAAAATCAAATAATTTTGTGAAAATCAAATAATTTTGTAAAAATCAAATAATTTTGAAATTTTTTAATTTTTTTTATTTTATAAAAAATAAAAATTAATTTCATTTATTTTCCTCTCAAAAAAGCGTATTAAACATAAAAAATGCGAAAAATCCGATTCCTATAGCGGATGCAAAGAGATTGCAGTTTTCAAAAGCATAAAAACGGAATATCAAAGAATTAATTTTGGTAAAAAATTTTTACAACTGCATTTTAAAGGTCTGTGATAAACATATTATTGTCTGTTAACACAATTAATGCAAAAATAAAATGAAACGATCCATTCAGCGTTTTACATTTAGACTCATAAAAGAACTGTTAATTTTGCTTTAAAAAATTTAAAATAATGATCTGAACAAAAAATAAAGCGAATTTTCATTTATTTGCCTCCTAATAAAGAGTAATTAGCTTGAAAAATAAGTAAAATTCGATTTTCATAGCGGATGCAGAGATCGCAGTTTTCAAAATGAAAGCATCAGACGTATAAAAATGGCAAACAAATAATTTATTAAAGTCAAATAATTTTAGAATTACATTTCATCAGGTTTATATGATGAATGTCATTAATAATCACCGACATATTCGCCAAAAATTCTTAGGAAAAACGTAGGGAGAAGTAGCAAAACAGACAATACCGGACTTCCAATGTTAACAGAAGAAAAAATACATTAATTCCAGAATATAGCCAAAACACCGCCCTTGTAAGCATCAAAAAGAAAAAAAAAACAATTTTTCTGCCAAAATAAGGTCAAAACCTCACACCAAAGAGGTCAGATGGCGATAATTTTAAATAGCTGATCACTCTACCCGAAGCAATCCCATTTTTTCTCCAACAGTTCTAAGTTCATTTCCCTTCGCAGATTATTGCTATTATTATTTCATTTTTTGTTTAAGTCAAGAGCAGGAAGAAAAATCCTTACTCTGCATTTCCAGAGAAAACAGCAACATTATCCCAAGCCATTTTGATTTGCATATTATAAAACACACAAGCAAAACCATTAAAGCAAAACAACTACCTTTAAGTTGTTAATTTCTTTAAAAGAAACCAACAAAAAGTGGGACATTTTACATTTTAGATTTAATCACTTGCCCAAACATCTCAGGCAGGAAGTGCGGATTTTTTTTTATTCTTTCGCAAAATTGGCAGATAAGCAATTCCCTTCTTTAACTTCAGAAAAGACCCAAAAGTTATGGGCTTTTACTCAGAAATATGCTATGCATTATTTTGATTTTAGATTTGCTTTTCATATGAATAATGAGTGAAACGTCAGTTTTCTTTGATTAGCATTTTGTGAAGGGTCCGTTTTGTTTGATTGTATTTTTGTGAAGGGTCCGTTTTGCTCGATCGTATTTTTGTGAAGGGTCCGTTTTGCTCGATCGTATTTTTGTGAAGGATTCGTTAACGGACCCAAATTTCCTCTGGCCAGACCCCTGCATACACAAAAATGTATCTCCGTTATTGGCGACTTTTTTTATTTACAACATGGCGGAACAAATGGTGCCCATTTTCAAATATTGCCAAAGGGGGATAAATCAGATTTTTACCTTTCATTTCATTGGGTAACTTTTTGGCGCCCTAGTGATTTGAAAAATTTAAAAACTAATGCAGAGTTCATACTCATTTTTGAAAATGAAAATTAAGGACTCCCAAAATTTTTTTAAGGACTCGTAGGAAAATATTTAAATAGCTTTAGGAACACAATTTCAAAGTACTCTATTTACGAGTACATTATGTTTTTAAAATGCAGAGATTCGAACTAGACTGATTCAAGTGACAATGAATGGTTAATAGCTGTTAAAATGACTTAACCTGACACCCTTACTGATGATAACCTCTACAAATGACTACCCCTTACAATGCTTCCAGGTCAGTGGTTGGAAAAACTACATTTCTTTTGTAGCAAACTACAACTACTTTGTTATAAATGTAGTTAACTACAACTACTTTCTTTTAAATGTAGCGACTACAAACTACTTTTGATTGTAGTCGCTACTTCGCTACTTTTTTAAAAATAAATAAATAAAAAGCCTACACCGTTAGAGAGTTGAACGAAAAAATTCGAAAAGTGGTTTACATTAATAAATGAAGTCATTTGAATATGGAATAGAACTAGGAATTGTCTTTGAATTTATTTGTTACTTTGCCTTTTTTTTTGCTAAAATTCGTCCTTTTTGGTTTTTTTTTTAACAATTTTTACGAATATTTGTCACAAGAAAGGATTCAAAAGTTGAAAGATTGAAAGAATTCAACCTTCATTTTTTTTTTTTTTTTAATTTCTTGGTAGGAAATATTCAGGAACATGAAAATTATTTGAAGGAATATAAAACTTATGATGCCAAATAAACCAATGACATCAAACAGATAGAATGTATTTCGTCAAAATGATGTACCAGCTCACATTTTTATAGTTCTTATTTCTCATTGCTTCCGCTACTGTACTCTAGGGTGTATCGAAAAAAACTTTTTTTAGAAATTCAATTTACTAAGTTGATAAAAAGTTGCCCCTACCTACCCACCTATTCCACAAAAAATTTCAGTCTAATCAGAAATTGTTTAGGTGTTCCGCACGAGGCCTGAAGTTTGTGAATTTCTTCAAAAATTTGATTTTTTTTTAATATTAAGAATAAATGTTAAAAATAATTCAAGTTGAAAAATGTACACGGCAAAGTCGGAGGACAAAATTGGGTTTAAAAAAAAGTATATTAAACAACATTTAAATCACCCACATTTATTCTGAACTTACGTAATTTTCACCAAAACTAGCATTTTACAAGGCCATGCGACTTGGTTAAAAACTTGTTCATGAATGTGGAATCTAACTGAATTAACACTTGAAACTGGGATTCATCTGTGATTTATGTGAAGTAAAAAGTAAAATAATATAAACTATAAACAGAATCTAAGCCCCTCGTCACACAGTGCCCGCGTTCTATCGGGGCCCCCGTGATGGTAAACGAAATGCAGCTCCACTAGCGTAGCTGCTTTAGGATGGCAGAATAACATATTGGTTGAGGAAACAGACTCTAAATTTTTCGGACATGGTGCTCCAGTAAATGGCCCAGGAAAAGAAATTGTAGCTTCAATTTCACGATTTATGGAAAAAAAAAGTTTTATTGATAACGAACATAAAAGCTATCGGTTGTGATGACACATCAGTTAACACTGGAAAATCAAATGATGCTATTAGACTTCCAGAAAAGTCTTTAGAACCCTCACTACAAGCTGTGGTATGTTTTCTTCATTTAATGAATTAACACTTAGCGGTTAGAGAGTTAGCGGTGGCTCTTGATAGGCTGACTACTGGACAAAATTCTTTTAGTTGACCTATTGGAGAATTCTAACAATATTGCTAAGATCTACCAGTCATGAACTTTAAGAAAATAGAACGCATTTTACCAGAAGTTGATGTCAACCCAGGTAGCACAAATAACTTTTAAACGTTTTATAAACGTTTTTAAGCGGTTGTTACAACGTTAATAACTATTTTACAACCTTTAAAAAACGAAGTGTGCTACTTGGGAAAGAATTGAGTCAAAAATACTTATGGGATGCGTCAAAAGCTGTAATGTCTGGCAAATGTTCTCAAAATGTAGCAGAAAGGAACCCTGCAAGCTTTTCCCATGCAAGATGAGTTCCTTACAATGTGGAATGGATAACATTTTGGAGATTTGAATCCAAATTCTTGTTGCAATCTATGGTCTTAAAAAATGCTTAAATGCATGAATAATTTTATGCTGAGATTCGATTGTGAAAAAGCAGAGAGCATAAACCTTTATTATAAATTATGCTAGTTTATTTAACTCTGAACTTGAATCACTAACTGCGATGTATAGCCTCAAAACTTTGACATCGTGAGCCATCTTGCATGGGAAAAGTTTGCAGGGTTCCTTTCTGCTAAATTTTAAGAACATTTGCCAGACATTACAGCTTTTGACACATCCCATAAGTATTTTTGACTCAATTCTTTGACGTCAACTTCTGGTAAAACGCGTTTTATTTTCTTAAAGTTCATGACTGGTAGATCTTACAAATATTGTTAGAATTCTCCAATAGTTCAACTAAACTAATTTTGCCCAGTAGTCGGTTTATCAAGAGCCCCCGTTAACTTTCTAAGTGGTAATTTATTAAATGAAGAAAACATACCATAGCTTGCAGTGAGGGTTCTAAAGACTTTTCTGGAAGTCTAATAGCATCATTTGATTTTCCCGTGTTAACTGATGTGCCATCACAACCGATAGTGTTTATGTTCTTTATCAATAAAACTTTTTTTTTTCTATAAATCGTGAAACTAAAGCTACAATTTCTTTTCGTGGGCCATTTACTGGAGCACCATGTCCGAAATATTTAGAGTCTGTTTCCTCAACCAAAGATAGATGTTCTTCTGCAGCTACGCTAGCGGAGTTGTACTTCGTTTACCATCACGGGGGCCCCGATAGAACGCGGGCACTGTGTGACGAGGGGCTTAGATTCCGTTTATAGTTTATATTATTTTACATTTTACTCCACATTAATCACAGATGAGTTCCAGTTTCAAGTGTTAATTTAGTTAGATTCCACATTCATAAACAAGTTTCTAACCAAGCCGCATGGCCTTGTAAAATGCTAGTTTTGGTGAAAATTACGTAAGTTCAGAATAAATGTGGGAGATTTAAATGTTGTTTAATATACTTTTTTTCAAACCCAATTTTGTCCTCCGACTTTGCGGTACACATTTTTCAACTTGAATTATTTTTAACATTTATTCTTAATATTAAAAAAATTTTTTAAAAAATCATATTTTTGAAGAAATTCACAAACTTCAGGCCTCGTGCGGAACACCTAAACAATTTCTGATTAAACTGAAATTTTTTGTGGAATATGTGGGTAGGTAGGGGCAACTTTTCATCAACTTAGTAAATTGAATTTCGAAAAAAAGTTTTTTTCGATACACCCTACTGTACTCGTGCAAGATTTCCGATCGGTCAGAGTCAATTAAACCATGTTTTTTCCTTCGTTCTCATCTTTTTTTTTTCATTTATTGATTTAATTTTTTAATTTAAAAGTAGTTTCCAGAAATCGCTACAAACTACTATTTTTTTGTATCGCGCTACTCACTACTCTACTTTTTTTAAAAAGTAGTGCGCTACACTACAAACTACTAAAAAAAGTAGCTACTACAGTAGTTTCGCTACTTGTAGCGCGCTACTTCCGACCACTGTTCCAGGTTAGGTTTCTCTCACGTACAGTTTGATACAATTACATAATGCCGAAAATGACTTTTTTCTAATTTCGATGATGCGTATTGCGGAAAAAGCGCTATTGAGAGAGCAAAGTGCACACAAAAATTTGAAGTTTTTTGGTAAATTTCTTGATCTGCC